>JAGFPH010002081.1:29902-51506 GCA_018207615.1 Philaenus spumarius | reverse complement strand
GCAAAATACTGTGACTAAACAGTTTAGGTAAGTCCTCTAGTTTTTTTTATTCTAATTATATAATATGAAGAAACGTAAATAGTATGTATACACTTAAACATTCATATGCTTTCCAACAATCGCTTATGATTTTTGTACCTGGCAGAATTCTTTCTTTTATAATCGCTAGAAGAGTCTCTTTGTCTCTCTTCTCTACAAGAATCTCTCTCTCTCCCCCTCCCCCTCTCGCGCCCACCCCCAACCGATGGCAAAACTCCGCAGTATGAGGAATTCGCGGATGGGGACCCTTTCTACCTGATACCCGTTGGCAAAACTCCTACACTCCATTTTAATCCACAGAAAACCCCCCCCCCCCCCCCCCGTTTGAGGCTGAGGTGCAAACAAATTATACTAATATATTTCGTACATGTAGGCAGCTATTCAGAGCCTTGTGAGTAGACCAATTTCAAAATAGTTGAAACCCTAAAACATACAATCTTAATTTTGGAAATACGCTCAACTCATGTCAGGAAGCAGTTGTTCATCTGCGTGATCGAATTATTCGTATTAATTTATATTTACAATAATGAATTACTTTTCTGTTATTATTATGCATAAATTATATGTTTAACCTCTTCCAATTATTATAATTTTAGTTTAACAAAATTAATAGATTTATACTGTTACATGTTTTCAAATGCTTTTCTGTTAACACGATTTTCTTTATTGTCATTGGGTAGTTAATTTTAATTGCGGTTTTATAAATATCATGAGCTCGGAACGCAATACAACCACGACTCTTTCAGCTCTTAATGGCCTTGAAGAAACATAATTTTGTATTAGCACTTTCGAAAATAATGGTGTAATGTATACTTTTGCACGATTTCATCTATAACTTTAGCCCCATGATCTTTGTCTAATTCCCGGTTTGTAAAATAAGCTATGATCTGGAGGATGTAAATGTACTTAGGCCTACTGCCAGTTCGGTAAGTTACGATAAATGTATATAACTTATATATTAGATAACGTATTAGGTAAGTTACATACAGACAGATAGATGGAAACTAAACTGTTAGGACCTTCATATGAACCTTTTTCTTCGTTTTTGTACGAGGAACATATCCCAAAGTCCTGCAAGATTTTTTTTAACACTCTGTATAAAGGTAAAGACAAGTAATAATATTTCTTTTGAGGTTCTACTAATAACAGCAAAACCTATCCAAAATTACGTTGTGTATATCAGTACTGTAACGTGACAGTAAAATATAAAATTACACATTTCAAGTATTCCTATATAAGGAGATGTATGGATTGTGTCAGTGAGACCTTTCTGATTTAATTTAAAAGTGTAGGCCTACTGGGTACCGATCTGACATGTTTATGTAAAATGGCTTGGAATGAATTAATTCACAGGACGGCTGTGAAAGTACTATATTTTTAATTAGGACAAAACTCATTTCATATGTCGTAAACTAGTGTCATAAACAAGGCAAAATTAGTAAAACAGTCCTATGTTGAAGCATTTTATTTTTCGAAGCGTTCCTGTCTTTTGGCATTTCTTAGTGTAAGAGAAGAAATGTCCATAAAATATTTAGACATACAAAATTAGTGGATTCCCAAAGGGAAGTTAATATAACAACAGATTAAGTTAAAAGATAAATGTTTTAAATGTGTGATAAGGTTAAGCAAACGCTTTGTTTTACTCAAGGACAGAATAAAATATTATAACGAAGCTATAGATAAAAGTACGACGAAATTGTTGTTTAGTGTAACTGAACAAATAGATTTTCTAAAAAAATGTATTCAAAGTTTGCTTTGATTTTACTGTTAAATAAAATCCCTTTACAAATCAAAATTTCAAATATCATATGTCTATGTTACCAAAGAAACAAAAAGTACGGCAATATTGTTGTTTTGTTTAATTGGTAAATTTGTTTTTCCAAAGAAATCAATAATATTAAAAGTTTCCCTTAATTTTACAATTAAAAAATTCCTTTACAAATAAATATGTTAAATATCTTATGCCTATGGTACCAAACAAACAAAAATGATAACTTTACCTAAGTAATCCTGAAATCTGGAGCTAGATAAACAAAACTAAAAAAAGGCTATAATTTGAAATTGACTTTTGGATTTTCTAAGGACCTTATCGGAACGAAACTTCTGATCTCATTGCTCTTTTCATAATTTTTGGTAGGAAGTCAATTATTTTATTCAAGGGAAATCGACATTATTTCCTTATACTAAAGTGAAGGAAATTATGTTTTAATTCTACAATGTTTTATTTTACTGATTTATTTAGATAGATCAAATTGATTTTTGAAGGAAAATTTATATAAAACAATATCAAGTTAAAAGATAAATACTTTAAATTTCCCATTAGAAATGGAAACCAGGCTGTTGGAAAAACATTTTGTGTTGTTATTAAGTTAATTTATAAATAAAAATCAGGCAATGTATCTTATTTCTATGTTATAAAGTCACATTTTCAATTTGGCTGTGAAAACTCTGTTTTAATTAAGGACAGAATAAAATATTAAATGAAATTATCACGTAGAAGTATGTCAACAATTTTTGTTTAGTTTAATAGATAAAATTTATGTTTTTTAAATAAATAATAATAAAAAAGATTGCCTTGATTTGAACATTAAAGCAAAAAATGGAACATTGATTTTGTAAATAAAATTATTGTTACAAATAATTACAATAAAAATGTTAAATAGGCATAATGTATCTTAGGCCTATGATACCAAACAAGCAAATGACCAATGACAACGCAGACACTAGCTCAAATTCGGCAAGTCTGATAACGTATAGATAGATATTATTAATTCTATTATTGACAATAGACTACAGCATGAAACTGCAGTATGTATGGTAAATAAAGTTGTTGATATATCTTTTGAGGTTCTACTAATAAAAGCAAAACCTTTTCAAAGTTTATTATGTATAATGAAATAAAATTAAAAATACAAATTTCAAGCATTTTTATATAATGAGATTGTATAGGTTGTGTCTGTGAGAAGTTTCTGATTTAATTTAATATTGTTTAACTTATACGTCTTGAAATTAGGTTAAACATGTTGTTTGAAATTTATAAAATTTGACGTAAGTTTAATGTGGTTTATTTTATAGATCAAATTGTTTTTCGAAAGGAATTTAATATAAAAACTTATTAAGTTAAAAGATAAACACTTTTAATTTTTCCATTAAAAACGGAAACCACGTTGTTGGAAATGCATTTTTGTTGTTGTGATAAGTTAAATTATAAATGAATGTGAGAGACAGTGAATCTTATTTCTATGTTATAAAGACAAATTTTCAGTTTTGCTGTGAAAACGCTATGTTTTAACTAAGAAGAGAATAAAATGTTATTGTAGGTAAAAGTCAGGCAAAATTTTTGTTTAGTTTAATTGATAAAAATTGATTTTCTAAAGCAATTAATAATATTAAAAGAATGTCTTGATTTTATCATTTAAAAAATATTCCTTTACAAATAAAAATGTCATACAACTTGCGCCTATGTTACCAAACAAACAAATGATTTAGTTTGATAAGTTTTTACTTGCAGCTCCTTTATTTTAACTTGCAGCTCAAAATGTGACAATTGCAATAAATTCTATATGGGTCAGAAAGGACGAACATTTTGTCAAAGGTTTAAAGAACATCTGCCAAAAAAGAACATTAATGGCATTACATCAAATTATGCACACCACCTTGTTGATGAAGACCATTCGTATACAGATTTTGAGATTAATTTGGAACCATTACATATTTGCAGAAAAGGAAAATATATATATGCCATCGAAGAATGTGAAATTTATAAAGCCTTTAAAGATAATAAGGACATATTTTTGAATGACCAATTGTGCTTTTCTTCGAATACAATATACGACACGAATACCATGATACCGATCTTAAATAAACAATATATGCCTACTGCAAAGCTATATAATACACGAGACGTTATCTGTTCGGCGGCATTGAAACAGTGCCCACAGTGTGTGTCGCGTTGTTTTATGTGTTTGTGTAAATGTTTTATGTGCGTCTGTGATTTTAAATTTTAATATATTGACGAACTCTTATTGAGTGAAATACTCTGAGGATGGAGCATAGCTTTGAAACGCGTTAGGAAAAACGAAGAAAAAAGTCGCGGTAGACTGTTGAACCTCATAAAATATGTACCTTTCTGTAAAATAAACCGACGACGGGCCTTTCCAAGAGGACAAAACATACTTTAGGCATTTCCAGAAATTAATAAAATAGACAATTATTTCAGTAACTTTATTTTATTTTAATCCAAACTTTTAGTTTAATTTTAATTGATTATCTAAAATTCCTTTGTTCTTTGTTTTCAACATTATTATTTTTTATCTTGAGAAGACAGAGTTTGTAAAATGATTTTACAAAAGAGTTTTTCTGCAAAATGCTTTTTTAAATTAAATTGTATTTATTTACTACTGAAAATCTATATACAAATGTTAAACAAATATATAAAAAAAAAAATTTTACCTGGCTTAAAAATAATGACAACACTTTCACCTAAAATAATACTAAATAATAACACATTTTAATGTTAATCTAGTAGAGAACAGACAAATATATAGGGGCCTCCTAGGCATTGAGACTTCAAATTTCTAATGTGCTACTAAAAGAGAAAATGAGAAAAAGAGTTTGGTGTAGCCGTTCAACCAGCTCAACAACAAAATTATACACTTTGAAATTATAAAATTACCAAAAATGTACACAAACAAAACAAACAATACAACTATAATTAATACCTGCAAGGTAATCATAGTTTTATACAAACCAATATTTTGGTGTTTTCTTACCAATAGTGTTTTCTTATGTGTAAACACTACGCATAAGAAGTCTACAGAATAATACAGTATTCCTGCAAATGGAAAAAATAGAAAAACGAATCAACTGTTTTCTTTTATTTAAAAAGTTATTACAACCAGCTGTGAGTAATTAATCAACCATCACTCAACAATTTGGATGAAAGATTCCATATCTTCAACAGAAAAAAAGCGAAAAAGCTTTTACATCTCTTAAAACCCTGCCAATGAATCTTTCTAACGTGTAATGAAATTAAATTGTATAGGCGATAGAACTAAATAATTGTAAACTTTGGTTTTTGAACTAGCATTAGATTACTGTTTCTTAAAGTATACGTATTGGGACTATTGTTCTGAATATGATATTTAATGTTACTAAGATGGTAATATACTTGTTTGAATGAATTATACATTGGTGGTAAGGACCAATAAAAAGAGGCGACAGCTTCCGAGCACATTATTGCCGTGGCCGCTTGAACGGAAAATAGGCCTATATTTTTTTATAAAAGTTTCGATTAGCTCAAGTTTTCGCTTACAGTGATGGGTACCTCTATTACCACTGTTTTTTCTTCAAAATTTTAGAAATGTTTTTAGACTCGGTTTATTATTCCAATAACCATATATATCAGACCTTGGGGAAAATCCGGTAATTATGATTGTTTTTGCTGAGTCGTTTATGATGTTGGCCCAATGAATAATCTTAGTTTTCGACCTTGAGCAACGGATGCATCAGTATTGTCAAAAATCACAAAAGTAAAAAAAACTAAATTCTCTACCTTTCTTCAGTTTTTGGCGACTTTAAACCTGAGAACTAGTTTTACGATGATAACCACATTAAACATTTTTAAAGTAGAATAAATTTGCTACTATTTGAGAATAGATCCGTCTTTGTAGACCAAATAGTTAGCAATGTACTGTTGTTCTGTGGGAGTTTTGGCCCTTTAGGGTTATATTCTTCCCTAAATGCCCCCTTCTGTATTCTAATGAACGCCGAAGAGGTTTGAGGGGACTCACCCCCTACATTTTGTATAATTATCATTACTAGCCCTGTTCTTTGTGTTACAGTACATTATGTCTGAACGTTTCACACCTTTCCTTCCCCCCCCCCCCCCCCATACATCCTTGTCAACAATTCTGAAAAGGATGATATTTATCGAGTAATATTGTTTTGCTAATTTACTTATTATGTGGGGATCTTATAAATAAAAATGAGAAGTACGAATGATTATTTAAATTTAAATTTTTAAAAAATTATTCAAAATTAAAATAAACTTTGTTGTAATCGGGTCAGGGCCAGATTTACAAAAACCTATCTGCCCAAAACCGCCACGGCACGATATACTTCAATTTATTTTACAAAGCATAATAACAAATTAACTGCACTAAAAAGCTTAAAATGGCGGCCAACTTTAACATTTATATGGAAAACCCTATATTTCATAATGATTTTGGATTTTACTGAATTCTTGATTCCGAATTAGTTGATATTAAACATCTGTTACCAATTTCATTTGTCATGAGTGACAAATTTGTAGTCTTTTAACTTAATTCCTCTGCATTATTGGTAAAAAAACAATTACAAATGTATTTGTTGATTTTTAAAAGTTATTTGTTCAAACAATGTTTTGTTTGTGGAGCGTTTTCATTGGTTTACTACGTTTCCATACACAAATATCTTCCGCTCAGTTAGGGTGTTTAAAAAATGTATACCCTCTAACTTATAACGGTTAGTCGTATAAAAAAACACCAAGTACAAAAGTCTTAAAATAACTTGTAAAATCCAAAATCATCATAACATACAGAGTGTTTCATAAGAAATTCGTAAGTTGACCTCCATATTGAAAGAGGATATTTACAAATATTTTGACTACATATTTTTAAATGTCTCAAAAAACAAGGACAGGTTTCCCATTTAAAGATTGTTGTCAGATTTATAGTTTACAAGATACCAATGGTGGCCCGTTTAAAAAAGACACCTTGTATACTGTTGCTTATGAAAATTTATTGATTTTATTAATCTCTTAGTGAATTAAACGCACTTGAAACAGATGAAAGGGCACACAATCTCTTATTGGAGAGACTACATGAAAAAATCGCGAGTTCATTTCGGACATGATAATTCGGCGTTTATCGCGCTATAGGTTAAATGTTATCAATTGTACAAAAACATGTAGTATCGATAGAGTAAAGAATGAAATCATGCTTTACAAGATCGATTATTAGTGTTACCAACTTAAAACTAGACAAAACATATTAGTTATTTCTAAAAAAACCACACTCAGAAGGTTTTTGGTTTTAAATGGTAGGTTTTACCCATACAAAAATAATAACACCTCTACCACATCTCTTCGGCACTTCTCTAGGCACTGCTCTACAATCTCCGGACACGTGTTCGACAGTTACTAATAGAGCTATCCTCCCGATACATAAAAGGAAGGTGTTCTATCAACTTCCGACAGCCCATGTCGGCAGAACAAACTTAGCTATCCTATATATTGATTAGTTGTAGGCTACTTGAAGCACCCGATAGTTTATTTGTTTTAAGGTTTCAACTAACTATTTGGGAAATTGGTCTACTTACGAAAGCGCTGATTAGCTGCCTGCGAGTACGACATATATTAGTATAATTCGTTTGTACCTCAGCCTCCAACGAGTTTGCACTTCGATCTAGCGGCCTCAGATTATAGACTGCGCTTTGCGAGTTGCAACTTGACCTTGGGGCCTCGGATCAGAAGCTGTCCCCCTCCCCCCGCTCCCCGGTAAAATCTCCTAAGTTAATTTGAACCAGGTACTTTTATGGTATTTTACGTTTTGATCGATTTTGTGGGAACCAGACAAGCTATAAGGTCGTGTAAAAAAAATAAATGTACGGAATAATCTCCTACATATTTGTTTTTTAGATAAAACCCAAAAAGTTTCATTCTAGCACGAAAGATCTCAAAATATCTTTACTTTGTGTCAAAAACGTGCTTCCGTTTGTTGGACGTTTTTGCTAACGAACTTAAAAAACCAACGTGTGTATAAATTTTTTACCAAATTTGAAGTAAAATGCGTCCTTTAGATTGCTAATACTTATAAATGTATAACATTTTTAATGACACCCCAAAACGTGTTCTGGGGACGATGATCGGTTCTCATTGACCACTCCCGACCTTATTCCCACCATAAGAATCACTGTAATAACTGTATCACCTATGGAAATTCGCTAATTCATACCAAAAATAAACAATAAAGTACAACGTAAGTTATAGTTATCATGTGATAAGTTTTAATTTAAACTGCAACTAGTCACCTAAATTTTATCGTAGCTCGTGTATCACTGAAGATAGCGACTTTGCCGTCGAAACTCGTTTGAGTTAGTAAACGTATTATTTGTTAGATTTTGTGTTCAAGTTTCATTCCATCACGCTATCTTCTCAACAAGTCAAGCTCAATAGTTATTTATTTACATTTGAACTCATTAGCTTATCTACTTTTAAAGATATTACGTTAAAAACAAAACAAAATTGCGCACAAATGGGAAACTAAACGTTTTCGGACCTAAGTTCAACTGGAACTTTTATCGTATTTTTACCATTAGGTTATTGAGTTATAATCTAAACAAACATGAATTAAAGAGTCATGTTTCTTTGGTATCCAAGTCAACGTAATATAATTAAGCTAAATGACATTGGAAGTAAATGTCACTTTCAGTTGTCCTTGGACCACCATACGGGATGCATCCCACGCGCAAAAAGTTTTTTAATATGTACTCAGTGTTTGTTTTTCTGTGTTTTTTGTGTAACGTTTGACGACCTCGCAAGAGTGATAAGCGTTTGATGATGGAGTAAATCTCCAAAACTTGTCATACAAAAAAGAGAAGAAAGTGACGTGACGGAAATAAAGTAAGTAATTAAGCTTAATTAAAAACACGAATTATTTGAAAATATGAAAATTCTCTTCTCGTCTCATAGTAGATTTCGCGCTAAAGTTAAAAAAATATTACGCTAGATGGCAGAACCAGGAAATAAATATCGCTGACTGCACGAAGCCAATCTTAAATTCGGTCACAGTTTATAAACTAATATAAGTCTGTGTTCGCGCCGATATGATTTATACCAGTCAAAGACATATAATCGTCTATTGACTTTCACAGGTGGTGAATATGACTTTTAAATATCTGTGAAAAAGTAACAGTCCTTGAAATAACGCTTGTGTATAGTCCTTACTTCTACGTATCTTTGACAATACGCTTTGTGACCACCCTATAGAAGGTGGTACACTGTGTCTATTTATTCTTACAGAAACCGCAAATAGAAAATGTCAAGTACCTTCAGGCGATAAGGTTGACGAACTTAAGGGTAGTGACATTTGTAGGAGGGGTGGAGACAAAATAACTGTACAATAAACAATAGTGTTTAGTAATGGTAATTTGAAATCGTGGACAAAACTATTCAGAGAAATACAAATATTCTTAATCGCGGATTACTCGAAATCCATACAATTTACAAAGTTACTGGTTTCCTGTGTCCAGAGTTCAATACGTATAGTGGTCACCCATAGCGTGTGGTCTTCAAATTTAAGATCATAAACCGTGTAGAATTTGTGTAAAAATAATATCGAAATCAGTCCGTCCGTTCGCATACTTGTTTCGAAATTAAATTAGTCAATATATTTGCTATTCAAACCTAACAGTTTAACAATAGTAGAATTGTGTTAGTAGGCCTAAGCACAATGAGAAAACATCACAGTAATATACAGTAGATAGTTTTATGTAATTAGAAATGATGAAATCGCTGAGTTGCTTTCTTTTAAGCCAACATATAAGTAATAAACAGTACCAGGAACTGGCACATACTTTCTCACAAACATATTTAAATTATTAAACAGATTCACGGTGACTTGTAGGGTGGGGTAGGAGAGGTGATTTTTTATTTAAGTTGGACATTAACTAATAAATATTATTATTATTATCTAGAGAGAAAACTATTCGATCGATATCGAACAAATTTGCACCAAACACGTCAATTAAGTCTTTATAGATGCACGAAAAAAGGTTTTGATAAATTTTGAAAAACAACCCCCTTTATGGCCAAAAAACCCCAAAAATCAGTTATTATTATTATTATTATTAGCTAAACGAGAATTTTTAGAAAGATGCGGTTTTTTGCATATGGTAGGGCACATTAAAGGCTACAAATAAGCCAAATTTTATCAAAATCGTTAGAGCCGTTTTTTTATAAAAAAATAATAACTGATTTTTTGGGGGTTTTTTGGTCAAAAGGGAGTTGTTTTTCAAAAATTTTCAAAACCCTTTTTCGTGCATCTATACAGGCCTACTTGACATGTCTGGTGCAAATTTGGTTGAAATCGATTAAAAAGTTTTCTCTCCAGCTTTGTATACATACAGACAGACATTTTGTAAAAACCACTTTTTTGGACTCAGGGGGTCCCAAAACGGATATTTCCACAAAAATCTCAACATCAATTTTTTTGTGATCACTATACTTTCTCTATACTATAGTATAGTGAGAAAGGAAAAAGACTATAGACGGGGGGAACTGAGTGAGGGTAGGAGTTTTTAAATAGAGATAAAGCTCAGACTGAGAGTCTTTTGGAAAAAGGACTGAGGCGAGACGAGGAGTCTTGGGAGACAGGGCTCTTTGGGGTGAAGACGCCGGTGTAGGCATCAAGGTTTTCCTAGATAGGTGTGCCAGCCTAGGTGGACGTAGGGGCAAGAAAGTTGAGCTATCCGACCTGCCCCGCTAGGACAAAGTAAAGTGGACGACACAGTTTTTGGATGTTAAAGGGCAATTGTTTTATGTAAATTTTGGGTTAGAATTAGTTTCTACGGGTTGATTTATTGGGAAAGTTTTTCATTTTAAAAGACTTCAAATTGTTGAGTAGAAATTTGTTCTTAGTTTTGCCCGTTGTGTAAAGCATTAGATTTAGACTAAGGTCTATTGTTGTTATCACACTGTATTGATTTAAATGAATGTCGACTTTTTGAAAAAACAGATGTTTACATATCCTTATATATGATATTTGTTTGTATCCCTCTCACTAAATTGGAGCCAAGTTAGTTGTATAATTGAGAAGGTCCCTAAGTAAACACTGCACACGAGTTGAATGTTTAAATTTCATGGAACTATTTCACACTGCCAATGTAAATATTAAATAAAATTTTACTAATTATTTTGAACTAAACGTAAAAGCACTTTAATCAAGAAAGTTTGTTGAAATTTGTTAATTTAAAACTCATTTTCTAAACGTGCCAACAGAGCTTGCTAAAAAGCTACAAGTTTGACAAGTAATCTGGTAAAGGAAACTTCCAAATGGCAAGATCGATTATAAAGTTATGAGCTATAATTTGTAATTAGTGTACTGTAATTAGATATGACACAATTTCTGCAGTGTACGGTATCGAATTTTTATCTGGATCCAACCTTAAAACTTGATAAGTTTAAAAGCGAACTTAATTAATTATTATTTCTTTACGACCTGAACATTTGGAAATCTGTATTAAGGTTGTGCAATACCAGGATGAAACAGTTTCATACAGTCCTCTTCAATATAACTCTTTCATAGAATTATGAAGATAACCTTTTTTAATTTTCAGGAAATAGTTCATGAATATCTAAATTATAATTCTTCGATTTAAAAAATGGTGAATTATAAATTTTTATTTTATGTTTCCTTATAAACAAGATGAAACACATGATTTTAAGTCGAGCCACTTAAAACCTGTAAAACGTCCGAGTGTACTGTATTATCTGCTGATTATACATTGGAGCTTTCTCCAAATTTAAATGTCGTGTCCACATGGCGGAAATAAAAATAATTCGATCACGCAACTGAACCACTCGGAAAATCAAAGTGTGTATCACATTTGGACTTAATTGGAAGTAAACGTTAGACGTCATAAAACCATGGGTGTATTTTTTTCATTTATTGTGGGTCTGTCTGTATGTAATTTTTACTCAAAAGTTAATATTAAGAAAAATTCTAATTGAATTTAAACCAAATTTTGGTTGGATGTTGCTAGGCCCTATTTTGACAAAAACACTTTAAGCCATTAAAAGTATGTGAACGGTTAAAAATTTCAAATATTAAGGTAGGTCATGTAATAGGTTACCATTGAAAAGCTTATTAAAGGAGAAACAGAATGGCGCAAATTAGAGATTAGTATTTTGCTTCGTTTCAAAGTAATATACAATCAAAGTTCTGGAAAATGATATTGTTATCATAACATCAAAGCAGGTTATTAATTTGTTAATATTAGGAATAAGTAGGTTGTATGTTATTAGAACTTTGACTGCCCATTACTTTGAAACGAAGCAAGATATTAAGCCTCCATAAAACCTTGCCCCCTAAGCCCCCCAAAATCTTAGAGGGTGGGATATGTCAACAAATTTGTCCTGTTATGCAACACAAGATATATACAAGGTTTTGTTAACTTATTTTCAGTAACAAACATAATGATGCTGGGTTCAAGAGACTTTATGATCACTCTGTATGTTTATATTAATGAACACAATTTAGTGAGTGCATTGGAAAATTAATTTTGAAGTATCTTGTGGTTAAAATAAGATCCTTATGATCAGGGCAGGTGGTAGAGCCCGTATTAAACATATGGGTATTTAATGTTATTGCTACTTATTTTATATGGGTATCTATCCCATTTTAATTATTATTTAATTTGAAGGGTATTTATCCCATTTCATTACTTTGACTTAAGTTATTGAATTGCAAATGTTTTGTTTATTAGTAGCCCCATTTTAACAGATTTTTTAGATTGTAGTAATTGTAATATACAAAAACATTCCTGGCATTAATATGGATAATCTGTGAAACTAGTAGAATAGTTTTTGAGTTTATAGAGGACAAACAGATGAAGACACAAACAAACACAAAGAAATACTCACTTTTATAAATATAGATAAGAATCCTAAATTAGTACAAAATTAGAATGGTCGCTGCGTACACGCACATCAATCTGAGATTAGAAATGGGAAGTCAATCTAAAGGGTGAGAAAGATTTATCTTGCTTCAGGGCCCCAAATCTTGCTTCAGGTTGATACCTAACTGGTATTACAGTTTATGACTTATAATTAATTAAATATATGTCTAGACATATAGTCATACTTATGACCATGACAGCTATTGTCATTAAAGTTGCGGCCGAAAGGCTTGATTTAAATGACGAACTGTCGCGTCGCGTCGTTAGAGGGAAAAATTACGTCCGTTATTTGTGCAATTTGCAAGAGAACGAAACCAGTTCATTTTTGTGGCTAAGTGTCTTAATTATTGAAGATATTAGTTTTGGAAAAATGACTATAACGGAGTTTGATATTTGTACTAGGGATTGGTTGGCATTTAGAAGTTTTTGGCAGGCTACTTGGAAATTTACTTGGGAATTTATTAAGCAATTTAACCTTTAACATTTCAATTTAAACAATCCGTTCGGTTTATGTTTCAAAACTCACATATTGTTTTTGATTAATATTTGTGTTATTATTTCTTTAACAACCCAAGCAACCGGTAAAACTCAAAAGAGGTAAAGAAAACAGATAAACACATGTTTTTAAAGTAGTTGTTTCTCTTTTTTTAGATGTTTTTATTATGTCCACTAAAAAAGTGGAAATAAAAAATTACCTGAAATGCAATTTTAAATATATTTTTGATTCAACAAACACGGTTTTTGTTATTAGTAGGGTCGACGTAACTTTGTTTTTTCCCTTTTTTTTAATTTGTTTGTGCATGTCCACTAAAAAAATTAAAATAAAAAATCACCTGAAAGTTTTTAAATGGAAACACATTTTTAAATATATTTTTGATACAACAAACATGGTTTTTGTTATTAGTAGGGCCAAGATAACATTTCCCATATTTTCCCTTTTTTTTAAATTGTTTGCTTTTATCCACTAAAAAATGGAAATAAAAATCACCTGAATGTTTTTAAATGGAAATGCATTTTTAAATATATTTTTGATACAACAAACAAGTTTTGATTGGTGTGATTACTATTATGATATTAATAAAGCGCTATTATTCGGGAAAAAATTCCGTAGGAAAAATGTGCTATTGCAAAGTCTCTTATGGTGATATGTAAGGTTGGAAGCGGTCAATGAGCAATGATCATGGTCCCCAGAACACGTTTTACCCGTTTACACATTTTTGTATATGTTTATCTTAAGGTTTCTTTAATATCTATAATTATTTATGTATTCTAACCTGTTCAAGAAATTCACCTAATTACCAGAAATATTGCGGACGAATTGTTACCTGTACTTAAATAACCAGAGATATCGATATTATAATCGACTAGTTTTATTAATCGAATAATTTATTCGAATAAAGAAACGCAATATAATAATTTTATCCGAATAAAAACCAAACGATTCACTCAAATCAAACACTTGTAAATCTATTTTAATAACAACTCGGATCAATAAAGAATTATATCGAATTATTTATAGCTAATAATAATATAATTTTGTAATTAAATTGTAAAGTGTAAACTAACTATATTAGACTGGCATATGAAATATATTGCTTATAGGGGGGTAATTTTTGTAAACAAGTAACATTTGGGCTTGGACATATAAAGATATGTTTAACAAGTAGTATAAATATTATTATTTGATTATATATTATTTTAAATACTTTGTACATAGCCTATATACAGTTTTACATACTTGATTATATTTTCTATTCAGAAATATTTACTCTTGGTAAACAATATTTACTTTTATGTACACATAAAGTCTCTTTAACCCCCTTTGTTATTTTTGTTATTGAAAATAAGTTAACAAAACTTTGTATATATCTTGTGTAGTTTAACAGTACAAATATTTTGACATATCTATGACTTTGGGGGGCTTAAAGGGGTAGGGGTGTAAACAATTTCAAATATAAACGTAGGTCATGTAATGTAATACACCATTGAATAGCTTTTTAAAAGAGAAACAGAATGGCTCAAACTAGAGCTTAGTATCTTGCTTCGTTTCAAAGTAGAATAACATACAATCTACTTATTCCTAATATTAACAAATTAATAACCTGCTTTGATGTTATGATAACAATATCATTTTCCAGAACTTTGATTGTCTATTACTTTGAAACGAAGTAAGATATTAAGCTCTAGTTTGTGCCATTGTGTTTTTCACTTAATAAGCTTTTCAATGGTGTATTATATGACCTATGTTTATATTTGAAATTGCTAACCCCTCTTACCCCAAAATCATAGAGGGGGGGGGGGTAAAATAATTTCTCCTGTTATGCAACACAAGAAATAAACAAAGTTTTGTTAACTTATTTTCAATAACAAAAATAATGAGGGGAGTTAAAGGGACTTTATGAACACTCTGTATATATGTAACTACTAAATAATACAGTATAACGTGTGCCCTATCTTGTTTTTTTTAATTTTAATTTGAAAAAATATCTCATGGTTTAAGACAAATTCATGTAAAATTAGATACAAATTTATATGTTTTTATAAATAAAAAATATTACAAAATAAAGTTAGCTTTATTACTCGCTTAATTTACAATAATGATTATGAGTTATTGTTTCAGTGTTTAGACAAATTAGATGAATATCAATTAAGTAATTTATTAATTAAATAGAGACAAAATTTAAAATTAAAAGTGAGACATAATAAAATTAGCTTTCGCTTTTGATATTTATTTACTTATACAAAATATAAATTTTTGTCTAATTTATATTTAAGTTATAACCCTTTGTGTATTTAAACTAATACACCAGTTATATGAATTTCTTCAATAATCACGGAAAACCACGTTCAGTCAGAACTATTACACTTTCTCGCTTTTCCTTGACTCAGTGATACAAAGTGATTACCGTTGGATTTTTCATTAAATTGTCTATATTTTTTGTACCCTAACATTTTCCCGTAAAATCTTTAACTTATCAGGTATTCAGCTTTGATAAGTTTGAACCGCCGCCATCTTGAAACGGATAATTGCGGCAAGATTAAATTTTACACATTCGTGTAAACCAGCGTGACAAACTTTCATGCTGAGTTTTATGAATTTATCTTAAACCGTTCACGAGATAATAGTTTGGTTTTCAAAAACATACTTACAGACAGACAACTTCTAAACCCAGCAAGATAGGACACACGTTATATCATGTTATTTGCTCATTTTTACCTGCTTAGCTTCGGACCTGTATAGGTAGCTTAGGCACATATTGCAATATCAAATAAACGTCTAATTTCTTTAATCAAACATTTTCCATCAAAGAAATTTGACGATTCTTTGACGAAATAATTCGTTCGTCATACTTTGATGAATCTTTGACATGTTGTAAACTTTCACAAATATTTTCCAAAAAGAATAAGAATAAAGTACTAAAATATAGTAAAATTTTTTTATAGGTAACCTCCTAACTTCAAAATATACGTTTTTACTGTTTTTATATTCCTTGTGTTCCTTTCGTTTTATGTTTTAATATGATGGCAAAATTAACATGGAATGTTGAAGCTATGAAAACTTAAATTTTACATTATGCAAAAGAAGATTGTTTGTTTAACATTCACACGAATGCCTACAAAAACCACGATGTAAGGGAAAAAAAAAACATTTTTTGCAGCCTGTAATATTGGGGTTGGCAGTATAGCCTAAGTTTATGTTTCTTTGTAAAACATTAAAGAGACTTTGATAATATGTTTACTTTAATGTAAAAATATATTTACAATGTTTTTAAAGATTTGTTTTTGAAATCCTAAAACCCGTTATTATATAAATCACGATCTTTCAACTGTAATTTTGTAATTATTAGTTAATAAATAGTAAAAATATTAGAATAAACCGAAACATAACCCAAAATATATCTAGTTAATAACCCAGCTGATCAAAGAAATTAGTCAGATGTAATATGTTTTCTTTGACAAAGATTTCATCAAAGATCTTTGATAAAAGTTTGATCAATAATTGACGAATAACTTTGACAGCGTAATATGCCCCTTAGGAAATGTTTTAATTGACAAAAACAATAAAGACAAATTTCGGACCAAACAGCTAATTGAAATAATAAGTCAAATGAAAAACTATTTATTAATATATTCGAGTATTTGACTAAAAGCGTACAAAACAAATTATTGTAATGTCTCGCGAAACAATAAAATAATAGACTAGCACTTTTATTCGAATAGTACAGCGGTAATAGCAAATAGAAACTAAACTTTTTGAAAGATTGTTAAACTCGTCTTTGCCCACAAAATAGCCTACATATCTCGAGGTTTTGGAAATATCTATAATTTTCTCAGAATCTAAACAATTGAAGAAATTTACTTCATCAGCAGAGAAAGTAATTACAAATATACAGAAGAAAAGTTTGAGTTCCAACTTACTTGAGCCAGACAGCAAATGACGACAGCGACGGATAACTTGGATGCGTACATGTTTGCAGCTCGGCTTCCACTGGTGCAACTGTCCGGAAGACTCGTGCCTTTATACCAGTATAAGCCTACATCCGACACATTGGAATTTGCCTTGTGTAGATAACCGTGTTTTTCGTGGGGCTAATATTTATTGAAAGGCTGTAGAGTAAATAGTGGTTGTCAACGCTATAAACAAATGATTCATTTTGTATTTAGAAACTATTTGACTAATGTTTTAAATATTTGTTATAGTCTGTTTGTTTTAAACTTTTTGAAAATATTGAAATAGCCTACTAGACGTAAAAATGTTAAAACATTTTAAATAATTTGGTTAATCTTAAAAGAAAACAGTGTTGTTGACCTCCAGGGTTATGCCTTGCGTACACTACAACATAACAATATTAATAAATATTGAAAATCAATGCGTGCTCCGCACGCCAACCCAGTTAGGCCCTTCTATATAACGAAGGTGTTGGATTAATAAAAACCAAGATAGTACATAATGTTAAATGTCTAAATCAAATTATTTCGTATATTTCATAACAGCAGTTATAATATAGATTAAAAGAACCAGCGAGGTTAATATAAAGGCTCAGATCTACACCTAAACACAAACCTAACCTAAAAGTTAGAAATACAAATAATTGTTTCAAACTTTGATATCAGCTGTTAACGGAAATCAGAGCAACAGCTGCTTACTGTACCATCACTCAACATATTTAATTATTATTTATTATGGTGTTTCCATTGCCATAAAATATTTAGTACAATATGTGTTGTTTTTATGCCAAACAGATGGCGTCGTTTACAAAAACTTTACCTAAAAGTTAAAAATGCAAATAATAACTGATAAAAATATAGAATTCAGCTGGTAATGGAAATCAGCTGATTACTGCACCAACACTAAACATATTTAATTGTTATTTACTATAGTGCTCCCATTGCGTAAAATATTTAATACAGTGTGTTTTGTTTTTATGTCCAACAGACAGCGTTGTTTACAAAAACATAACATAAATGTTAGAAATGCAAATAATTGATTCAAAGTTTGAAATCAACTGTTAATGGAAATCACAGCAACAGATGATTACCGTACCAACACTAAACATATTTAATTATTACTTAGTATGGCTCTAACATTACCATACAATATTTAGTATAGTTTGTGTTGTTTTTGCGTCCACAGATGGCGCTGTTTTTCCAAAAGTATATAAAACACGCGTGTATTCGAATGCAACGTTGTGTCAAAATTTCAAAGCAATTGGTGAAGAATTTTTGAAGATTTAAGATTTCGAACAAACTAACATTTACCTGGCCATGCTTCTATATTCCTTGGTCTTTATCCCATTTCATCCCTTTGACTTAAAGTAATCGAATCGCTAATGTTTTTATATCAATCAAGAATAATATTAAATAATTTTAGATTTATAGTTTGTAGGAATTTAGTGCAATTTGTTTGTATTGTTTAGGTGTAGCTACCACATTTAAATATTGTTGATTGAAGTGACAATATTCTCCTGATAATAATATGTATAATTGTGAAATTTTAGTAAAATTAGTTGAGTAGTTTTTGAGAAAATAGAAAAAGTAAGCTATTATTATGTAGTTTTAATGGTAGTTATTCCATTTAATCCCTTTGACTTAAGTAATCAAATTGCAAATAGTTGGGTATATTATTTAAAAATAATATTACATAATTTTAGCTTTATAGCTTGTAGGAAGTTAGTTTAATTTATATTGATTGTATAGAGGTAGCAACCCCATTTCAACCCCTTTAATTTGTGATACTAAACCATCCAGAAACCCACTCAAACATAGGCTAGACAAAAATTTCATTAAAATTGGTAAAGCCGTTTAGGAGGAATCCAGTGGCATACACACGTGCAGAAGAATTATATGTATTAGATAATAATTGTATTTTAATGATTTACATTTATATACATTTTATTGGTTGGGAAATGCCTTACTATAACTTTCAGTAATTGATGGTTAGTGTGAAAAAATAGCTAAACTAAATACAAAATAACTAATGTCAAAAAAAAAAGGTTCAAAGAATACAAAATACTTAGTCTACCTTTTATACTTTACTTATAAAATAAACCGGTGTTATTCTTTACAGGTTCTTGTTATCGTTTAGATTGTTAGTTCGGTAAATTGACTTAAGGCGTAATGATGAGTTGTTGTTTGATTTGATTTACATGTTACCAAAACACATAACAACTGTACAAAATAACATTAAACAATAAACAAGGTAATATTTAATAATACAGGAGATTCGGGTAATACCATTTACATTTGTGAACACATCTACTACTGAAATGATGAAAATACCCAAGACCATAACGAGTACACACTGTAACTTATTGTGACTAGTTATATCTTGTAAAAAAACGTTATTTTAAAATTTTGTTCTCATTAAAAATACTATATGCAGGGTGTCTTTTTTAAATAGGCCACCATTGATATCTTTTAAACTATAAATTGAACAGCAAACTTTAAATGAGGAACCTTTCCTTGTTTTTTGATACATTAAAAATATGTAGTTAAAATATTTGCAACTTTCTAATTTCTTATGAAACTCCGTGTATTTTATGATTTTGGATTTTACAAGTTATTTTAAGACTTTTTTGTTCTTTGTGGTTTTTTTTATATGGTTAACTTTTAAAAGTTAGAGGGATATACAGTTTAAAAAAACCCTAACTGAGCGGAAGATATTTTTGTATGGAAACTTTTTTAACTAATAAAGCATCGTTGTATTCCAGTACTGTAGGTTGTATGAAGTCCATTACAGACGATGCATGAGAATCAGAATGAGAAGATCCATCTTCGCCGCTGGAGTCATCCTCAGAAGACAAATTCTTAATGATCTTCTGTTTCTTTCCTACATGGGATGCATGTGATTTTTTCCGCTTTAGGTTTTGGTCCTTAGAAGCAATCGCTTATCTCTTAGTTCGACCTCTAACTGGTTTTTATATGAAGACCCGGTTAGTATGTTAAATGTTCGAACTATTTTACCTCTATTAGACGTCTTTTTTTAGCGGTGGCAATATCTCCAAAGGTAGAACACAACTTTTTGATGAACCATGAACAGATGCAGAACAAGGTTCGGGAATATCGGAACTTCTAAACGAACAAGGAACAAGTTAAGTTGTATTTGCAGGCCTAAAGGTGAGTGAGGCATCAAGAATATCGTGAAAACATGGGAGTACTTGGAAGTAGAGTACGATATTCCTGGTATTTAGCATACGATACGGGTGAAACCTTGGTATTCCATATTGTCCAACTGTTCCATGTTACCCAAATTTCCTCTACCAACGTCCCTGACATCGGTTTGAAAAAACTCACTTAATAAATGAAAAAGATTTTTTTAATCCAGACACACAAACATTTCCTGGAGGGAACATTTTCAACATAGACATACCTACATAATGTAGAGTCCCTCTATTCCGGACGGGATTTAAAACAAAGATTTTACTAATTCTATGAGAGTGTTTGAAGACCTCAGTTGACTACATTAGAAAATGCAGACAAAGAAGTCTTCGAACGCATCCTGTTTTCCAGGAATTGACTCACTCCCTCCTAAACTGTCTCTTTTGTTTCCTTCGCTTTAGTCGTCAGTTGATACCCACAAAATAAACTTGTACCATATTAATCGGGTGATTATGGTTTTTACGTACCGTAAAAAAGTGACTGTGACAACGGAGGAAAAACTCCAAGATTTGTTTAAACAATTGTATATTATTTTATATTCAGGTTCAAATTTTAAATTGGTTATTTATTACCTTAACTGGACTGGTCATTTTTACTATATTTAACTTATTTGTATACTCACAGCTCACAGTCCTTTTTGTTTCCTTTTATTTTCTTGTTGGTTACGCCGTTTCGGCTCTTTGTCAGGCATTATCAAACCTATATTTGTGTTTTATTACTTGAATTCGTTGATTGGAGAATTGAGTTAAAAACGGACGCGAACACACGTGGGCTACAGCTCGCGTAGTTTTTTTAATTTACTTAAATGTTCTACGTTCTTTTAAAGCAACAAGAGTACTTTATACCTTGTATACCTTAATTTTAGCTTTAATATAACCAACTTTCCGATGTACAGCTCTTTATTGACCTTGCTAGCCCTTCAATTTGAGGAATTAATATCACTTTGATAAAACGTTCGGGAGTGTTGGCAGTACCTAACCCTTTCCTGGAGGTGAACTTATATGGCTAATATTGAGCCAAACTACGTTCTTTTAAAGCAACAAGAGTACTTTATACCTTTTATACCTTAATTTTAGCTTTAATATAACCAACTTTCCGATGTACATCTCTTTATTGACCTGGCTAGCCATTCAATTTGAGGCATTAATATCACTTTGATAAAACGTTCGGGAGTGTTGGCAGTACCTAA
>JAGFPH010002081.1:0-15382 GCA_018207615.1 Philaenus spumarius | reverse complement strand
GGGGGGGGGGGGGGGGGGGGGGGGGGGGGGGGGGGGGGGGGTCAACAACCCCTTCACAATAAAAATAAATTGCTAAACTTCCCATGATTGATTTGTTTCGTAAGTGGTAATCTGTTTGCATTTGCTTCACCGCGGGGGTTGGTGAGCGAAGCGAGCAGGGGTTGATACTTCTAGTACTGTAGTTATAACTTTAAGTATAACATTTCCAGTATTTTTATTTTTTTTAATTTCGAATCCTCGAGGAACATCTTCTTTATTGTATTTAAACTGCACATTAATTTGAACCTTTATGTAAAACTTTCTAACAAACACTTTGTCTCTGACCAAAAATAAGAAAACTTTTTAGCAGAGTGAAAATTATATGTCATTATCAAAGTGAATTAAACATCATTGTTTTATTTTTGATCAAAGAAACAAGAAACAGAAACTTTGTTTACAGCATACGAATCGTATGGTTCTTATCTACGAAACTAAATTATTAACATTTTATTATATTTTGGACATTTCGGTTATTTTGTCATTTCGTACAATAGTTAATAAGTCTTAACAACTTAAATACTCTAAATACTAATATAAAACTTATTGATGTATTTATAAAGTTATATACATTTTTAAATTCAGGTAAATTATTTAAAATTTATTAAATTGTACCTAAATACATAGGCTACATTGTTTAAAAACCTATAGCGTATAGGTTTTTGACTAATGTTGTTAGAAAATACAATAATTGTTAAATCTTATAGCAACAAGATAGTAAACAGAAAATATCAATTGGATAGATACCTTAATTAAGCCATGCTATGATTATATTTTATTCAGTCTTTTAATTTCGTTGTTGACCCATGCCTTTAACTGTTGAACCGTTCTCCCCTTTAGCTCACAGTGCTCGTTAATAACGTGTTTTAAACACTCTAAAGGAGTTGGCCAAATTTTATTTTTTTAATTTCTAGCAAAACTCTACGTGCAATATGTCTTTCAGGAGTTTTCCATGGTTTTTTATTTAACTTTTTTTTTTGGAGGTGTTTTGTCTTTAAGTTGTGTTTTACTTATTAATGAAACTTTTCTCCTCTTTGTCTCGCGTTTCTCGACTGGTTTTGGGCTGCATCCTACTTGTGTGTTGTTATGAAAAGAATTTTGCTCTTCTTCATCAAGGTCGACATCAAGGTTTATATCTTTTAATCCCTTACCGTGGAATTAGCGAGCACCTATGGCTCTAGAGGAAGCTACATACCAAATTTCATTCCAATCCGTTCGGTAGTTTTTCAGAAATCGTGATGAGTCAGTGAATGAGTGTATTTCGCTTTTATATATATAGATTTAAATTCGTATCGTCTTTCGTTTCGTTGTTATTAGAAAAGTTTATCTTCAATAGCATAATAATTACATAAATGTTATAATAGGAAAGCCAAGTTCAGTTTATTTTATGTTTAGAAAAAAATTGTATCTTAAAAGTATAAGGCTTAAAACAGCAAGCTATACAATTTTCAAATCATGTTTCGGGCCTAGTAGGTATTTTAAACAACTAACATAAGAAAACAAAATGTAGTACAGTTGGTGTATTTTTTGTTGTTGTTAAAAACGTAAAAACAAAAAGTAACAGAAATAATTTCACCATTAAATGCATAGTTACGCAAATAATAAATATATTTTAATTATACTAAATTAATTTTATTATTACGTGAGTGCTACTATTACGTGTATTACACAGACAATAAACAGCAAATATAAAAACTTTATAAATACAAATATAAATACATATTTGAGTTTTATGATTTATATAAAAAGTTTATTACAACAATAACACTTTATTTATTACAGGTTAGTTCGAAAGCCTGAAATAAGAGTAATCGTAGGGGTTTATGCACCTTTCGTGTTTCTAGCAACTTCCATAATTAGTAAGAACTAATTGAAGGTATTCATTTTATGAAATTAAAGGATGTTACTAATAAAAGTATATTACTTTATGGGTGTATTATTATACTGAAAAGTAGCATACTTAACTCATACAGTAAGTTTTTCCGTGCTTTTATACAAATCCCGCACCCGATTATGCCTAGCGCATGAATTGTCGTGCTTAGACAGAAAACTTCTACTTATCGGGCTTGTAACGGAATATATACAAATAGTATAAAACCATTTAATTAGTACAAACACATCCAGTTGAAAAAGTAACTATAAATTACAGTTTGGCCGCCAATATTGAAAACTAGTAAAACAGAAAGATCCTAACCTGATTTATAAACAAAGATATTGTCAATTGATAGACGTTTTAATAGTTCATCCTGTTCATTTGTGAATGGATAACCCAGGCATTTATTCGAGGGATTTTGAACGGATAAAAGGTAAGAAGAATTTAGTTAAATTTTACAATTGTGTTATTGCAGCTTCCAGGGCTTACCACGTGTTTCCAATAAGATATTACATATTTTACTCCGAGCTGCAACAATTTTTAGTTTGCAGGACACTTTTCGATTTTCATCTTTTTGGCAGACGTTATAAAACAATAATATAACCCGTCACGAAATATAGGTTAAAACTGGCAAGTTTAAATTCTGTCAGATTTTTTGATTTGCTCTTTATCCCATTATCTCACGTACTTTGAACTTCAATTGAACAAGCAAACTTCTAAGATTTGACGAAATGACTATCACTATACCACATGTCTATAAGAATTGACATTAAATACATGTTAGAATCATAACAAACCGTAATAGTCATTATTTTATACTTTTATCGTGTTCCCTTGGACGTTTACGTAATAATACTATAAGGCTAAATAACTTGAGTAGATTAGCACCAGTCCGGTGCTTTACTGATTTTTTAAGCATTGCTTTCCGGGGAACATAAGATTTTACAAATCAGGGAAAAGGTTAAAATTGTCATGAAAAATCCAGTGTTGGTTGCCTTTTGTACCTTACTTGAATAAGCCGTTCAAGTTAAAAGAAAACAGTAAGCTGAAGGAATTATTATTAAGGTGAAACAATTTCTGAAAGTCTACGATCATTAAAGTTACCTACCTATAGCAACTTTATAAGAAATAAATGCGTTTATCTTACCGCGGACTGTCAACGTAGTTTTATGTTATGCACAGTGTTTGAGTTATGAATAAATTTGAGGGTGGAAAGTGAAATAACAGTTTCAGTTTATTTTCAAATTTCTTTGTTGATATTAAGTTTTTAATGTTTATTAGTTTTATTGTATAGTACTTTAATATTTTAGTTGTGTTTATAAATAGATTTAACTTATATTCTGGATTCCTCGGTTATTAATGTATAACATACTTTAGTCTAAACAATATCAATAACATACATCATATTGAGAAGTGTTAGTATCAGGTAACAAAATATTATGGTATACATTAACAAACATTTTTGTAACAGTTTCGTAAGACGGAAGGCTTTACTTGTTTTTATAATTTCAGTACATTAGTTTTAGACACTTCAAAATAGTTTGACCAAAATTTATTATATTTGAATAACTGAAGAAGTGTCTCTTTGCAGTAAAAATAATTAAAAAAAAAACAAACGAACTCTGAGTGATGCGATTTAAAATTCGAACCTCTTCCTTTCATATACATTTGATAAAACTGATAGCCATACCAGGGGTGAATATAAGGAGGTCAGCCCCCCCCCCGCCCCCGAAATTACACACTGTAAGACAAAATTAACTAATGTGAATTGTTGAAAGGCATAAATTGCCAAGTGCACCAAGAAATCTAGACTTTGTTCTGTAATCTGTAAACATTGTTAACCTCATTAAATATTTATAATATATCATTTTTTGACCTGTCAAAGATTCACTTTGTTTACATCCTTTTTAAAACAATATTAAAATAATCTAGTTGTAATTTACCCACTGAAATCGGCCTTAAAAACTAGCGTGAAACATTGAGTATAATTACTTTATTACCGAAATTACCTAACATAGCATTGGTCTTGGCCGCCCCCCCCCCAAAATAATATATAAATTCGCCACTGAGCCATAAGGAACAATGTTTAGCATTAATGTAAGCTTGTTTTTTTTTTTTTTTTTTTTTTTAATTAAATGATACAAGGCAGTAGGGTTAATAGGTTCGCTCAATATTCTAAACGTTTTGTACAACGTAAGCTTACATTGTGATCCAACACTTTCAAGCAGAGTTTGAAGTAAGGAAATTCAGATCATCACTGATCAGAAAAATAACGTTAGGCTATACTTTCGACTGCATGCATAGGAAGCAGAGAAGCCCGCACACAAATTTCCGTTTTGAGACGATATGACTAACCTTCATCCTTGAAATTATTACGCAACAGTTATATCACATATGAGAAAATAAAAAATCTGTCTCCTAACTGGATACAAGCTGCATCTAACTTGTAGATCTTAATAATACGAAGTTGTATGATAAAAGTTTGCTAAATTATGAATAAGCTCATTGAATTTGTTCTTGTATTCGGCATTTATTATCGCGTAATTATAAATATTTTTTCGAACTTAAATAGAGTACCTAAAGAAAAATATAGCTTTATTGTAAATTTCAAAAAGCCAAATTTATGTATTTTGCTGGGTATACTAAACTTTAAAAACAATTTCTATTCGGTGGATAGGCCTACTAATTGTACAATTAATATCCCTATTAATCATATTATTTAAGGAAAATACAAACTATGTGATTACAATAAAAAAATTAAAACTATCTTACCTAAACTGCCACTCAATCAAATATACCTATAGAAAATATGAACTTAACAAAGCTAAATAAAAAAACAATTACAAACTTTCGGTTACAAGTTAACCGAATTAAATATTTAAAATCGGTGTTTAATATATGTTAGAAGAAATTGCAAACGTGTGCGATGAACACGCCTAACATACAAAGAATAACTCAAATTAATTTCTTAAAATTAACCTTGGCAGCATTTTTAAGGGAAACAGAACGTATACAAAACTAAACAAAACCAGAAATAAAAATCGAACAAAAAACACATTTAATACACGCAAAATAAAGCGAAATAGTAGTAAAAACCTTTCCTATGGCGGCCATTTTTAAGCTTATTGGTACTTAAACAATGTAGATGGTTAAATTACCATCCAAAATACTAACCAAACCAAAAATGAGAAAAACGAACAAAAGACACATTTAATATACGCAAAATAAAGCGAAATAGTCGTAAAAACTTTTCTTATGGCGGCCTTTTTTAAGCTTATTGGTACTTAAACAATGTAGATGGTTAAATTATCATCTAAAATACTAACCAAACCCAGAAATGAAAAAAAACTTACAGAAAACACATTAATATATGCAAAATAAAGCGAAATAGTCGTAAAAATATTTCCTATGGCGGCCATTTTTAAGCTTATTGGTACTTAAACAATGTAGATGGTTTAATTATCATCTAAAATACTAACCAATCCCAAAAATGAAAAACTAACAGAAAACACATTTAATATACGCAAAATAAAGCAAAATAGTCGTAAAAACTTTTCCTATGGCGGCCATTTTTAAGCTTATTGGTACTTAAACAATGTAGATGGTTAAATTATCATCTAAAATACTAACCAAACCCAGAAATGAAAAAAACTTACAGAAAACACATTTAATATATACAAAATAAAGCGAAATAGTCGTAAAAACGTTTCCTATGGCGGCCATTTTTAAGCTTATTGGTACTTAAACAATGTAGATGGTTAAATTATCATCTAAAATACTAACCAATCCCAAAAATGAAATAACTAGCAGAAAACACATTTAATATATTCAAAATAAAGCGAAATAGTCGTAAAAACGTTTCCTGTGGCGGCCATTTTTAAGCTTATTGTTACTTAAGCAATGTAGATGGTGAAATTAACATTCATAATACTAACCAAACCCAAAAAAGAAAAAACATACAAAAAACACATTTAATATACGCAAAAGTAAGTGAAATAGTCGTAATAACTTTTCCTATGGCGGCAATTTTTAAGTTTATTGGTACTTAAACAATGTAGATGGTTAAATTAACATTTAAAATTCTAACCAATCCCAAAAATGAAAAAACTAACAAAACCTCATTTAATATACGCAAAATGAAGCGAAATAGTCGTAAAAACTTTTAATGTGGCGGCCATTTTTAAGCTTATTGGTACTTAAACAATGTAGATGATTAAATTAACATCTACAATACTGACTAAAACCAAAAATGAAAAAACAAACAAGAAACACATTTAATATACGCAAAATGAAACGAAATAGTCGTAAAAACTTGTAATATGGCGGCCTTTTTTAAGCTTATTGGTACTTAAACAATGTAGATGATTAAATTAACATCTACAATACTGACTAAAACCAAAAATGAAAAAACAAACAAAAAACACATTTAATATACGCAAAATGAAACGAAATAGTAGTAAAAACTTTTCCTATGGCGGCAATTTTTAAGCTTATTGGTACTTACCCAATTTACATGATTAAATTAACATCTACAATACTAAACTAACCCGAAAATCAAAAAACACATGTGGTATACGCAAAATGGGGCGAAATAGTCGTTAAAACTTTTCCTATGGCAGCCAATTTTAAGGTTATTGGTACTTAACAAATTTAGATGGTTAAATTAACATCTAAAATACTAACCTAAACCGAAATTGTAAAAATGAACAATAAAAAACAATTAATATATGGAAAATTTGACGACATTATCTTGAAAACCATTCCTAAGGCGACCGTTTGTAAGCTTTTTGCTATTTACTCAATGTAGATGGTTAAATTCACATCTACAATACTAACTTAAGCCGAACATATCAAAACTAACAAAAAACACACTTGATTTATGCAAAATGTGACAAAATAGTCTTAAAACCTTTCCTCATTGCGTTCAATTTTGAGTTTGTGTCTTACTCTAATTAGATGTCAAATATATACATTAAATAATGGGCAATAGACACATAATTTACTAAAAGAGTTACACTAATTAATTATTGTTGGATGAAAAGTAGTGTAAAAATCCTAATACAAACTATATTTTTACCTAATTTAAACAAATAATTACTTATAAACATAAGCAACAAATTATCAATGCATATTATATCTAACAAAAGTCCAGGTTAAATTATATTTAGGTAATTAGACATATTCCTATCAAAACTAAAAAAATAACATGGATATCGCGCTAATAAAATACATTTGTGTTATAAGAAATTAGAACAGGTTTAAGCACCATTTCATCAATGTTATAGGTGACGCCAAAAGTCTGTGTACATCTCTGGTTTTTGCCTCGATAAATTAGATGTAGGCAGTGTTTTGAACCCACCACATTTTTCCAATCTACTGAGTTTGATACGTAGGTGGGTCCGAAACGCTGTGAATATCTCTGGGGATATATATATATATATATATATATATATATATATATGTGTGTGTGTGTGTGTGTATTTATGTTTTCGCACTATAACGCCCGCATTTTACGACAAATTTGGTAAACACGTTATAGTACAGCCAACGAAAAGTTAAAAGTTGTAGGGGGAAATGGAAGGAAGGAACAATTTTTGACTTTGGGACATTGTTTGGACTAGTTCGGAGGTAAACATACTGAAAGTCCCCACCCCTAGCAGGCGAGCGGGGGTGCATGGGACCCTGTAGAAGGTCCTTTTTTGGTTTTTCACTTGTATTTCGAAAACTATGCGTCTTAGCGATAACACCATTCTATGCAACATTGAAGCTCACAAAATGTGATTCAAGATTGATTCTATTCATTTTTTCGCTATCTCACAAAGTTTTTGAGATGTGGTCAAATTTCGGTTATTTATTAAAAAAAAAAATGTTTTCCTTGCGTTTTTTGCTTTATTTGGTCAACTAACTTATAAGCCTTTCGTCCTACGAAAAAGTTATAACGAAGAAAGCTGTAGAGCGTTAAATTTCCTTCAAGAACATATGATATTTTACATTATCTTCGATCGTTCAAAAGATGGAGCAATTTTAACTTTATGTGTGAATTCCGAGATTTTGCAGAAAAACTTACCTATCGTTATTTTTTGTTATTCCACTGTTCTAACTCTCTATATAAGCCAATATACAGGGTTAGTTAAAAGTCTGGAGACACCCACTTAACTCTCCACCGAGCATTGATAGAAAAATCCAAACCGGGGGTTCTTTATAGGTCATAAAAGCACACTTCCCCATGCATAGGGCAACGTTGCTCCCCCAACTCAAAATCGGAATTTTTGGGGCTACTCAATATTTTTAAATGGGAAGGATGGTCATGTGATACCTCATTTTAAAGGTCTATTTAAGACTAGGAAAATGACACAAAGAAAATAAAAATCGGACCACCCAAAACAAAATAGCGGCCCTAAACGTATTGAAATAAATCGACATAAAGTTGCTATAATATCTCGAAAAGGAAGACTTTTTAGAAAAAATTTCAAGAGATAAAATATGTTTATTTCAAATTGCTTGACCTGAAAAATTGCTTTCAAATCGATTTCGTAAATTTTATTTTTACTCCTCCATCTTAAAAAATGTTGTAAAAAATCTAATTTACGAAATCGATTTGGAAACAATGTTTTCCAGACTTTTAACTAACATATACGCATATACACATATACGCATTTCTATGTACTATAAAAAGTGCGTTAATATTTATGTATATAATTGGCACATAAATAAATTATATTTATTATATACTATATTTTTTGGTACATATATGTAGTTCTTTAAAAGTAATATTTTTGGTGTCGTTGAATACTTTTTTCGACATACTGAATCTATTGGAACCACTTTAAAAGCTCCACCTCTCACCCCTAGAGAAAAACAATGACTTTATATAATGAAAACTATTTATAAATAGTCAGTACCATTTGTATAAGTGGCACATAAAGAAGTTAAACAGAGAGTGATTTCTAATTAATTGAAACCAGAATAAAAGTAAGATTTAGTTATTTTGGAACTATTTATTATTAGGCCTAAAGTTGTTCTAGTACTTATCCACATAAAAATGAGGCCTAAGCCAACTACAGACTATTTTTTGGTTATACAGATTATTATGAGTTAGTCCTGTCATACATGAGCATAACATGCAAGTCTATATAAGTTTTAATACACTATGATATCAAACTTTCTCAGAAAGATCGAGCACACTCCCTTTCAACTATAAGCTCATCAATCAAGTTTAACTACGAAAATTGTCTGTGGATAATTTCGTTGCTATTCAATCGCATATCCATAACCAAGAAAAGCGAAAAAAATGTGAAAACGTATTTGCAATATGACTTAACGCCTTTCCTTTCGGCCTTTATTTAATGAGGGTGGGATTAGGAAATCGACGAAGTCAGTGCTCTACAAAGAGCTCAATCAAATATGTACGTGTAACAGACTTTGACATTGTTATGTTAGCGAAACCAAATTTTCTGAGGACGTATCACCAAGTCCAGATGTGATCGGGGCATAAGCTGCTTCCTCAGATGTGTGAATGGGAGCTAAACGCCAACGAATTTCAGTCAAAATTGCTACCGATCAAATGCTCCTAAAATTATAAGCGAAATTACATAAAATCATTACTGTTGTAGAAGAAGTAAAAAAATACAGTAATATTTACCGAAAACGGATTTGAACTCACCCAAATGATTTAGCCAAGAATTTAATATTGAAACCGACTGCAAGGAGGCTCAAGAGAACACCGAGCGACTTGGCTGATGACTAGGATGGCATTTTGACCCAGCAGTCACACTATGTAGCAGCATTTTTATGTGTTCAATGACTTGTTATAGTGTTTGTTATTGTATGTATCACTGGATGTACGCTTCTCGAGTTATTGTATGGCGTCGTATATTTACTCGACGTCCTGTTTGTTAGACACATTGTAAATAAATCAAGGAAATAAACAATAATTCGTTCACGAAGCTGAATCGCTCACGTGAGTTTAATGAATTTCCAAACCGTATTTTATATGCTTTAGTGTTTCAACCACCTATTTGGGAAGTGGGTCTACGAACCAAGGCGCTGAATAGCTGCCTGCGTGTACGTAAAATTTGAGGAAAATCGAACAACGTACTTGGCCTGGACTGAGAAATAAACAGTTTTTGATAGACGAAATACCGAACTGTCGATACAAAATTGGTAATAGGCCTGCTCCTAAAACGAAGCGTTGAAGTGCTTTTTTACGACTTTTCTACTTTAGCGTATAACTAATTTGTATTTATAGGATTGTAAAAATTTCGGATTCAAAAATTATTTATTTATTTATTCCTTATGATTATAATTTTGACTGAACAAAATTTCTAAGCACACTTTACGCAAGTTTTATTTGGTTCATAGTCTCACTTTTGACTTATGTTTATTTCTTTCGGTTAAAAACTTGTTATAGGTTACAATTTTACAATTTATTTATAAAAAAATTGTATATGCTTTATTTCAAGTTTTTTAACGTTTAGTTTTATCGTACTACTTTAAAAGCTGTTTTAAAGATTTATTTGTAGAGACACAGAAAGCAAAATTTAGACCCTATAAGATTAAAATCATATTAATATTAAAAACATTTGAAAAAGTAAACAAAGTTTATTGGTTATGGGAACCAAGAATCTTTAGAACTGAAAATACATTATTGTACATTTATTAGGTACTAAACTATTTCATATTGCTTCTATGCATTAAGTACTGAAATTTTTTTATAATTATAGTTGGCCTAATAAATAGCCTATCGCTGAAATGCAAGTTATGTTTGATTTAATCCATATAAAGTATTAAAAGAAAAATATTTATTACGTTTAAGCTTGGTTTAGTCTTTAGCAGTGAACTAATGTAGGACAGCAATAACATGAAAAGAAAAATTCAAATATCCTTTTTAATAAAATAAAACTTCATTTAATCAGGAAAACAAACTGGAATACTTTTCCTAATTTTTTTGTGGAAACACTATACACACACATTACTTTAGTTTATAGCATTACAAATTTAACACTATTATATAATTACGTAACCTATTTTTTTTAATAAAGGGATTTCTATTTGGTTTGATTTTCTGTTATTATTAAATACTCCTTCCTTGTAAGTTATGATAATGTCTATTATCAATAATACTCTATAAATTATTAAACTTGATCACAAGTTTTCTTATCATATCATGTCTTATCATCGACAATTGCTGAGCGAGTTAATCAACACAATACAACTTGGTTGTGAAAGGAATCCTCTCTGAACTGTGCCGGAGCATTTGTGTATTTTTGTGACATTTAATGCTGTTTTTAAGTACAAAGTTTAACACTTTATAAGTATTCCAAAAAAATTTTTAAAAGTTGACTGGCAATTTAGGCTAAAATGTTTAAAAAATAGATTTATAAGGATGAACAATTATTGTAGATACAGCTTTTAACTAAACAATTTGAGTTTTCTTCACTTTGTACTACTACACACTTAAGTTTATGGTAATACTAAAATAAATGAATACTTAACACCAAAACTCCAAACATTGGAAATTAGCACGAGTGAAAGGGATGGAGTATGGGGTGGGTCAACGATCCATAGCCCAAGTTAGGGAGAAATGTATAGTCCGAGTCTGGGAAAAAAGTACAGTCCACCACGTTGACGCTAGCGAAACCTGTTGGCTTCTCGGTGAAGTAGGCTTTCTCGGTGACTCATAAGCATCGGCCTCAAAAGCACTACGGTTTCGCTTCTTGTAAGTGTTAAGTATTCATTGCTAATAGCCTTACCCTTGGTCTATTGTGCGAGATTGGAGATGGGCACTCGTCGTCGGCCTTTGTTGGTGGGTCATTGCTGATTGTGCAAATGCCATTATGCAAACTTTTTTAATTGAAAGAAAAACTTAAAACAAAATATTTCAAGAGGTGTGTTTTGATCGCCTGATTATTTTGATAACAAATATGAAGGAAATCGGTTAATTTTGGGGAAAGCAAAGTAAATAATTTAATCGTATATGTGTTTTCAAATAATTTTTTATCATCATGAATACGGAAATAAAGTTACAATTATTAATGATTGATAAAATCATAATTGATATCATAACTATTGATAAAATGATTGATAGTTCTATAAAAACCTCTTACTACTGTACACTACAATCATCACAATAAAGTGGCCAGACAGTTTTTTTTGTTAACTAAATGCAGTATTAAAATATAGTCATAAAGTAAAACTATTAAATAACTGTGCTACATACATTGAGCATCAAATAAAATTAAAATTAAATGCATGGTGGATCTGATGGCGAGTTGGCCGTCCCTTTGGAAATAAAACTGTAGAAATAACTGTAAGTAGGATTTGTCAATTTTTTAGATAATATATATTTAATTTTTATCATTTTTGGAAAATTATAATAATACAGTACAATTTTTTTGTACAGTACTCGTGTGTGATGCATTAATTTTTTAATAGAGTGACGTAGCAAAACTTAATGCTTATTAAAATGCTTTCATAGCAAGTAAATAGAAATCGATGTAATATAATACAAATATTGTTTCCTTAATAATAACATGGAAACTTAGGCGGCTTGTGGGGTGGAACACTATGAAAAAAATGCACAAAACCCGTTTAATTTTCCTATTTTAGGCCCAAATAATAAGTGTCTAAAATTTGTGGAAAATTTACTTTGATGTCTTTGTCTATTTCTTTTGTATATTTTTTTGTATAAAATATTAAGATTGATTTAATTTTAATTTTATTTGATGTATATAAATAGCCCAGGTATTTAATAGTTTTACATTATGTATATATTTTAATACTGCATTTAATTAATAAAAAAAACTGTCTGGCCACTTTATGGTGATAATTATTGTGTACAGTAGTAAGTAAGAGGTTTTTATAGAACCCATCAATCATTAATAAATGTAAATTTATTTCCGTATTCATGATGATAAAAAATTATTTTGAAAACAGATATACGATTTGTTTACTTTGCCTTCCCCAAAATTAACCGATTTACTTCATATTTGGTATCAAAATAATCAGGCGATCAAAACACAGCGCGTGAAATATTATGTTTTAAGTTTCTCTTTCAATTAAAAAAGTTTGCATAATGACATTGGCACAATCAGCAATGACTCGCCAACAAAGGCTGACGACGAGTGCCCATCCCCAATCTCGCACAATACGCCCAAGGGTAAGGCTATTATCATTGAAGAAACAGTGTTGTTTCTTCAATGGTTATATGTAATAATATGTTTGTTCAACCCGGCGGAGTACTATACCAAAACTGTAAATACTACAATATTGTATGTACATTTGCTTTCATTATCTTTATTGGACACCCTGTATATAGATATAGATAGAAAAAGATAGATATTGTCACACACATAAAATTGTACATAGCTTAAACAAGTTTTTCATTATGTTTTGTACACACGTTAAAAATGTAACCGCAATAGATAATTAGATTTAAAAATGTTGTAATTTGTCGTTTTATTGTTAGTACATTTTTTATATCTGAACGAAATCAGAAATTTTAAAAACGTACACTCTTAAGGTTTAATAATTACTTTATAAATGTTACATTTGTGTTTAAATGTATAGGCAAATAAGTAAAAACCTAGATCAGCTGTCCGATTATTAAAAGCGCGTAGTTAGACATTTGACTAATAATAAATCAGCTGTTAATTGTAAATACAAAAATACTATAAAATTTACCACAACGGTTTGAATTCCTTTTTGAATTATTAATCCTTTCTTCAACTAGTAAAATGACACAATGAGAAGGTTTAAGCTTCAAATTGAAATATATGTTTGAGCGTACCTTGAAAAGTTCTCTCAAACAAAGGGCGAGCTTCTAGACAAAAATAAATAACGTGGGGAATTTTTAAGATTTTATAATTTGTTTTTTTTAACAAACTTAAAATGATGAAATGATAAATTTTATATTGTTAGGAATGTTTGGGTTTCAAGTTGGTACATTTGTCATGAGCATAACTGGTGACGCCCAAACTAATGGATAGTTCTCACACAAATTTCTCTCATTTAAATAACATGGCGTAATTTAAAAATGTCAGTTGTTGTTAAAATAAACTCAATTTATTGGATTTTTATATTTTTCTGTAACTCTGTAGTGTAAAACGAATAAAATGACACTTTTTTTACAAATTGGTAGAAAAGTAACGACGTAGGCCTAATGGGCCGATAATGTAATTCCCCATCGATAATGTAATTCAATAATTACAAAGCAAACGCATAAAAAACGCATACGGTACACGTGAAGCACAAACCTAGAATAACGGTCGTTACACAATTAATTAACATTGATAATTCAATAATTACTAAAATTTTTAGCTCTTTCGATTGAGCTATCAACCAACCTCTTACATTTTTTATTTTTTTTTAATAAGTCCAAAAAACCGAAAAATTCATAAAATTGGAATTTTATGGCCTCGAATGTTCAAAAAAAAAACTTTCAATGCTTGATGACATATCTAGAGATAAAAATAAACACATTTTTCACAATCGGTCCATCAAGTGCAATAAAATAAAAATACTAAAATATACTGTATTATGAAAACTAATGAATAAAAACGTGAATCCAGAATAAATAAACAGCGTGATCGGACCAATGGAGCGTTTGTGGCAGGACCTTTTAGTTTCGAGCGCAATTTTATTGTCGTTAATCAACCAACTTCAGGGCCGGATTTCCCAATAGGCCCGATAGGCCCGGGCCTATGGGCGCAAGCTCCCAGGGGACGCACGGCCGAGAGAAAAATGTTTTTAAACAATATCTAAAAATAAATAGCCATAACTTAATATATTATTTGAATTGATAAAAAAAAAAATCATTCTGATTTTGAAGTTCATTGGAACAAATAATTGTTGGTAAGTTAAACTATTTTTCAACATTACGCATCAACCATCAACTTCGTTACAACATTGATCTCAAACACGGGAGAACTGGAATGCTCTGCGGGTTGGATCGTTTTGTTTCAGTCCCACAAACGTGAGCTCACTATTTAAAACATAAAATTACTAAAAGTGTTTTAAGACGGCATAAAATTGCATCGTGGAGTGGAGTCTAAGCAATTAACATATAATGATATAATTTTTTAATAAAGGTTTTTGGGGAAGTAACTTTAACCAGACTAGGGGGCGGAAAAGATTATTGGGCCTAGGGGCGCCAAAATGCTAAATCCGGCCTGGCTATGTCTTGGTGTATGTGTATAAGAGAGCCAATCCAAACAACCTTTTCTGAACCAAGGTAGTTCTTGTCCACTAATTCAAGTGCCTTAAGGGCCATGTTATACGAGCGCTGTTAGCACTGCGTTGATACTGCTGAAAACCAGGCGTTAAATTCCCAAGTTATGACGTTGAAAGAGGGTCGTAACGTATTGTCAACGCGGGACCCATGTTATACAATGCGTTTTTGAGGAGTTGTCAACGTGGCGTCACTCATTTCCAAGATGGACACCATTCAGTTAGGCTGTCTAGGTGTATTAAAAA
>JAGFPH010002080.1:207900-221603 GCA_018207615.1 Philaenus spumarius | reverse complement strand
TTAACATTATTTACTATCTTCGTTTTGAGGTTATTATTAATCATACACCTTTATTATAAATAAAACAACTATGTTTTTAGAAGGTGACGTTGGGGGTTGGCGTGCGGAGCACGCAGGGGTCTCCCCTAGTATTTAATAATGATAGTTGTTATTTTTCATTTTTTAGTCAAGCAGTTACCATAATTTATGAATTTAAAACAATATACAAATATATTGCTTTTTAAATGGAACATTATGGCAAATGACGACTAATTAATATCAAAACTATTCGTATTACATTGAACATTATAAATACTTAATAGCAATGCTATTTTATCTTTTTGAACTACCCTTAGATGTAACCATTTTTAATATTGGTGAAAATGACGCAGTTCTCTGCAATTTGGGTCTATTAACCCTTTGAAAAGAATTGTCCAGTTTCGTTGTTTTATATTTACTCGTTTGGCCTGGTCAGAATATATTGGTTTAACCATATAACGTTTCTTTAACAATACTTAAGTAATTCGTCGAAACATTGCAAGATACTTGTGTCATTAGTGTTGGTAGAGACACGCGGAATGCATAGGAAATGTCTACTTCGTGCAAACCGTTAAGTAACGCAACGCATAGCCTTAGAAGGACGATAGATTTACAGCTTTTTGTTCCTTGTCCAATAAAACAATTCCATGAGCTTAATTGCACATTTAATTTTCCCATTATACGACAATATTACGATGTATCTATATAATATAGCTATGCTCTTCCGACGTTAAGTCTTTTATTAACATATACCTTCAAGCAAGTTCTTTTGTTGATATAAGAAAAATAAAAATAAATTCGAAAACTTATTGTTTTTACAAAAATGTTTTAAAGCTATAATTCATAATATTATAATATGTTACTGCTTTGTTTGTTTGCTTCAAATTTTACAGTATATTTTTTTAAACGACAAAATATATTTTACTACATGATCCCAACAAAAAAGGTTTAGAGCATTCGAACATTTTAATCAAAGTAACCATAACCTCAAAGTATAATCTAGTCTATTGTTTCTTAAGGTTACCAGCAGGTATACATTCGCATTATAGTGTCGACATATTAGTAATATATTATCAGCTGTTATATTATTGAATCTGGGTTTATTTTTTACTGCTGGTTGTGTGTCTAATAAAGTAACATTTGATTTTAAAATGATAGTTATCACGTTCTACTTTGGTATTTAAAAAGATAACTATCGCTTAAATAATAAACTATTAAGGGAATATACAAAATATACGCTGTTAATAATTTGAGCAAAGAAAAAACCTTTCTGAAAAATCTTTCTTCACATTATAGCTTTGAATATAACTGTATATATTATAGACGGGATAATATTATTGTCAGGTAAAGTAGAACTATTAGGATTTATACTTATAAGTACTTTATAAGTAGAAAATATTATGCTTTTATAATTTCTGAATTTAACTATGTCTAAATTTATTAGATTTATTTCATGAGAGTTTGTAAAAAATATTTAAATATGTAAACGAATAATAGTTTTGCTTAAAATTTGGTTCTCTTTCTTAAAGTCATTTACCTATATACTTGTTAGAATGTTTCTATTCATTTCATAAAAACTATTTAAAATCTAAATATTCACCTCTTAAAGTTGCATTACTTTAATTTATTAACTGAAGTAATATTAATATTTTTCCGTGGTAATTGTTTTTTTAATGAGGTTTTTATCATAACCAAAAGATGTTTTCTTATTATTCTACACAAGCTTCTAATATTTTTGAAATAAAACGTGTTTGAACATATCGTGTTTTGATATTGTTATATAAGGTACATATTTATTATGACTATAGTATTTTGAAAGTAATTAATTACTAATTTATAGTTTATTTTATAATAATACCAAGTATGGTGAATATCGAAAACAACTAAGCAATTTTTAATTAAAAAAAGAAATGTTTATTCACAAACTTATACACTGTTTGTTGGAAGTAACCCCAATGAAATATAACACTTTTCACACTATTACACTACAGACAGCCAACAGTGCCAGAACCAGCTGTTTTATCCTTTTTAGTCTAAGCAAAGTATCTTGACTCTGAAGCATTGCCAGGACATTAATGTGTCCGTGGTTTTAAAGGCAATTTTAGTTTTTCACCGAGACAGAATTTATAAACTAGGTGACCATAACTAACCTAACTGGGTGACCTTGAGCTCTTTGAGGTTATCATTACGAATACACCATGGTTCATCAAAGGCGCCACCGTCTTTATTATGAAATATCTGAATTAATTGTGCATTGGTCTTCTTAGCCCATTGCCCCAAAATAGCAGTCATCTATATTTTTATATAAAAGCGAAAACCCACTGACTCACTGACTCACTGACCTACTCATCACGATTTCTCAAAAACTACCGAACGGATTGAAATGAAATTTGGTATGTAGCTTCCTCTAGGGCCATAGGTGCTCACTAAAAAAGAGTTTTAAAAAATTGGAAATTTTAGGGGGTTTAGGGGGTAAAAATTACTAAATCACGATTTCTCAAAAATTACCAAACAGATTGGAATGAAGTTTGGTATGTAGCTTCCTCTAGGGCCTATGCGCTCGCTAAGAAAGGGTTTAAAAAGATTCGAAATTTTAGGGGGGTTTGGGTAGATCAAAATTATTAAATCACGATTTCTTCAAAACTACTGAACGAATTGAAATGAAATTTGGTATGTAGCTTCCTCTAAGGCCATAGGTGCTCACTAAGAAAGGGTTTGAAAAAATTCGAAAAATTAGGGGGTTTGAGGGATCAAAATTATTAAATCACGATTTCTCCAAAATTACCGAACAGATTGGAATGCAATTTGGTATGTAGCTTCCTCTAGAGCCATAGGTGCTTACTAAGAAAGTGTTTGAAAAATTCGAAATTTTAGGGGGGTTTTGGGAGGATCAAAGTTATTAAATCACGATTTCTTCAAAACTACCGAACGGATTGGAATGAAATTTGGTATATAGCTTCCTCTAGGGCTATAAGTGTTCACTAAAAAAGGGGTTTAAAAAATTGGAAATTTTAGGGGGTTTTGGGGGGTAAAAATTACTAAATCACGATTTCTCCAAAATTACCGAACAGATTGGAATGAAATTTGGTTTGTAGCTTCCTCTAGGGCCATAGGCGCTCGCTAAGAAAGGGTTTGAAAAAATTCGAAATTTTAGAGGGGGTTTTGGAGTATCACAGTTATTAAATCACGATTTCTTCAAAACTACCGAACGGATTGGAATGTAATTTGGTATGTAGCTTCCTCTAAGGCCATAAGTGTTCACTAGAAAAGGGTTTAAAAAAATTGGAAATTTTAGGGGAGTTTGGGGGGTAAATATTACTAAATCACGATTTCTTCAAAATTACCGAACAGATTGGAATGAAATTCGGTATTTACCTTCCTCTAGGGCCATAGGTGCTCACTAAGAAAGGGTTTCGAAATTTTAGGAGGAGTTTGGGGGGGATCAAAATTACTAAAATCATAATTTCAGATCTTATATTATTACGAGAATAGTGCTTTGATTATTTGAGATCTATAAATATAAAAGCCACATACCACTCACTGACTGAACACTTAAAAATAATACAATTACGTTAAAAAGACTGAAAATACCATCCACCACGGGCAACGCCGTACGGGTCAGCCAGTTATGTTTATATTGGTTTCAACACCTGCTTTTAAAAATAAATTTGATTGACAAATCTAATTTAAACTTATGTGCCAAGAATAAGTACATACATTATCAATTTAGTTATTTTTTCTCTTAATTTTGACCTATGATCTCCAATATACCCTTGCGTCAAGTGTCATTCCCAAGTATTTTGCTTCTAATGTAATTGAAATTATTTGCGAATTTATTTATTTATTATATATTAGTCATGCCTGTTATTTGTAAAATTTACGTCAGTGAATTTTGATTCATTTAGTTTTACTCGTCACTTTATCGTCCAAGTGTTAATGTTATCCTGAGTTCTCCGATACACAGTGTCTAACAAAACGTTGTGGCCATTGATGTTTCGTCATTTACAGGTAAATAAAAGCTAGAACCAAGGAACGTTCTTTGTGTAACTCCTGCTGAAATTAGATGAACCATGAATATTCATTTCTTGCTTTTCTAAAAAAAAAAAATAAGATTTTAAAATCTGGCAGAACTGTTGTGGAAGATCTCTTTGTAACTTATAGAGCAACTCTTAGTGCCAAAACATTACCGAAGGCCTGAATGCTATCTATAAAGAAGGCCAATCGGATGATCTCCTTTTCAAGTGATCTTTCAATTACTCTTTGGAAATAGTATATGGTGGAATGCTGGTTACTAAAGCCAAATTGGTAAGATGTAATCAGCTGTTTTTTCTATGGCAGGTTTTAAGCGTTTCAGGAGCAACTTTTCAAACGACTTGGGTATTATTTATAAGAGGGCGATTAAATGATATGACTTTTTATCACAAAAGTTTCTTCGTGCTTTTGTTATCATTATTAACTCTTCCCATTTCCATTGCCTTGGACATTATTCAAGCCTAAAATAAGTATTGATAAAATACAAATATTTCAGTACAGCATTATCGGGCAAAGCTTTAAACACTTTGAATGCAATTAAATGTAAATAGGGTGCTTTCTTGGATTTTTTAATTTCTTCTATGAGTTCTTTTAGTGGGCGTGCTTTACAAAGAGCACACTTATTCATAGTATCACTGCTACAGTTTAATGTAGTAACTTCATCACAGTTTTATTTTAGATGTGGTTTGCACGTGTTTTTCAAAATTTCAGTAAAAACCTTCGCATTTTCTTAATTGCTTCTCGTCCAGTTATGTATGCCACTCCTGACTATTTGCACAGTGGATGTTTTAAGACTTTTGCGCATTTATCTGTATCTTTACCTGGAGTTAAGCAATGGATATAAATACTGATGGGTTAATTTTTTGCCTCATTAATGACATCTTTTAATTTGTTACACAATCTATTATAAGCATCTGTAGGTTTTATCCTGAGCAAATACCACTACTTCGGAGCATTTCATTTACTAACTGCAAAACTTCAAGAGTATGTTCTATTTTAACTTTAAATTTTCTCTACTACTACATTTTATTGTTCTAAGCTGCCCCCTGTACATTACTGTTACAAACCTTTACTTCCATTTCTAGTTATTCAGTGGTTTTAAGTCAGACCTATATTTCAATGGTTTTTTTAAACCTATCACAATCAGTTTTGCACGTTGTTAACCTAAACTGTCAGAATGATAGGTGAGTGGTCTGAGCAAAGATCACAGCTGTTCTCAATCTTCACGTAGTTGTTGGACAGGCTTGTGGTGAAGAACGTCAGACGTTTTCTTATCGTCGGTAAGCCCGTATGCCGACTCACCGGAGGAATGGAAATCACAATTTTTTTAATGTTGATCTTGAACCAAAAAAGAGATCCTATTCGTTGAAGCCCATCCATTCATGAAGTGGCTAGCAAGTGTTTTAATCAGCTGTTGTATTGTTTCTATTATTATTTCTTTGGGGGGGGGGGGGCTGAGGAGGCAGTAGATGTCAGATACATTGAATATCCAAGTTTTACAACCATGGATTCATGGTTATCCTTACTGTAGTAACCAGCTTTGATTCCGTTTGAATATTCATCTGTCATTTTGTTAAATATCTAATTCACACAGCTGAGCCACTTCTAGATGTATTAGAAGAGTGAACAGCGTGTTATGACAAGTGACCACGTATTTTAAAGAAATATTGCTTCGTGAAATGTGTTTCGAATATCAAACAGATTTCTATTCTTTCTACGTTTAAAAATTCTTCTAGTTCTTTTATGTTTTGCAGTTGACCATTTGCATTCTCAGTTAAATGTAAAACAACTTCCTTAAAGTCAATTCTGTTGATATTGTTACTAAAATAAATTCGAATCAGAGATATTATTATGTTTTGAAGAGATTTTTACTCCACGTCTACAAACTTTGTTGCCAAGGCATAGTAATGATGCAATAAATTCAAATGGAAGCACATATATGTGAGTTTGAACTATATATTCAACAACTTGTATGGTAGCCGGAGCGTCCGTTTAACACACGTAAACAAATATTGATTCAAAGTTTGAACTTCGGCATGACCACAGACATTTTGTACCCGACCTGTTTTATATATTTTGTATGTATTTATGTAGTTATTAATACTTCACAACTTTTGTGTCCCATGTGTAGCAACAAACTACCAACTTACAATCAAACATCTCGAGAATAATCAAATTTAATGGCTTAATGATACGGTACAAAAAATGAATATTAATATTATGTTTTCATTCTCAAACAATCTAGTCACAAATAATAAAAATAAGTTAGGTTTCAAAATATCACATATTAAGAAAATAGTTTAAACAGTACAGTACTACTATTTATTTTAGTAGGACAATACAAGTTTTTAAAGGAGTAGAAACAAGTGTTTAATACGTTTAGATATATTGCGATAGTAAATACGGTAAAATATAATTATATTATTCAACTAGGGGAGACTGCGTGCACCGCATGCCAACTCCGTTAGACCTTTCTATACACATATGTTTTCTTTACTATAAAGGTTGTTATTAATAATAATCTCAAAGTCAAAACTAAGAAGATAAATAATGTTAAATGTCCAAATCAAATTATTTCGTCTATTTTTTACCATGAGTAAAAAGGTTAAAAGAACCAGCAAGGCTCAGGTCTACACTTAAACAAAACTCTACCTTAAAGTTAGAAATAGAAATAACTAATTGTTTCAAATTTTGAAATCAGGTGTTAATGGAAATATTTGACAAACAGCTCAAATATTTGGCAAACAAATGATTGCTGTACCAACACTCAACATATTTAATTATTATTTATTATGGCGCTCCCTTCTACATATAATATTTAGTATAGTTGGTGTTGTGTTTAAGTTCAACAGATGGCGCTCTTTACAAAAACCTAACCTACAATTTAGTAATACAAATAATCGTTTCAAAGTTTGAAATCAGGTATTAATTGAAATATTATAACAAACAGCTGATTACTATTATTATTAGTAGTATTAGTTATTATTGTAGTCAATAAACATATTTAATGGCCCTCACATTTTTGTTAAATATGTAGTATACTTTGTTTTTCTTTTCAATAGATGCTGCTGTTTGAAAAAAATTACGTAAAAACATGCTTGTGTTCGAATGTAATGTTGTATACAAACTTCAAAGTAATCGGTGACGAACCGTTGGAGATTTGAGATTTTGAACAAACGAACATTTACTTTTTTATTTATATAGATTATACTCTAAATCAACAAAAAATAGAAAATAAGTGTTTTAATGTTAGATAGATTAACACTTTTTTAAGTGAAAGTACCAGGAGACCGAGCTAAAGCTCGATTATAAGCAGGGCTATGATTTCAATAATAAATATTGGATTATTGAGTTTTGAGGTTAGGCCTATAACATTAAACAACTAAATAAAGGGTATATACAACATTAGGCTTACCTGTAATAAAAATACAGTTTAAAGGATTAACCATAATCTCAACGCTATGCCTCAAAAATAAGTCAGGCCTAAATTAAAGTTTAATATTTCAATATCGATTTAGGCCTATTGCCTAGTTCGCTCACGTCAATAACTATTATTGCAAATTTCCGTGAACATCGTTTAGGTTAGGCCTATAACATTAAACAACTAAATAAAGGGTATGTTTATTTAGCAGAAGTATTCGTTGCCATGGTAACTATAAATAGATACAACATTAGGCTTACCTCTAATAAAATACAGTTTAAAAGAAAACAGATGATTATTGTAATGACATTGAAAACATTTGCATCAGCTGTGCTTCGTTTAAAAGAAAACAGATGATTATTGTAATGACATTGAAAACATTTGCATCAGCTGTGCTTTTTATTGTTTAAAATGGACAAATTTCACTTTTTAATTTAATAAAAAGACGTAGAAAACGAATTTTCCCAGATTGGTGACCATTTCCAATCGATTTCTCGTGGCCAAAAGCCCCATATAAAATCAAAAAATCAAAAATCCTTAGACGGAGATTCCAGATCCATTTAGCAGACAGACAATTATCCCTCGCTTTAGAAGATAAGATATTATAGATTTGCAAGCTTTCAGAATTGTTTGCCATAGATACTAAGATGATGAAAGGAAGGATGATGTGACGTCGTACTTCACTCGTATATATTCGCTCGTTAGGTACGTGTGTTTAAGTATTTTCTGTTATATATTTGCTTTTGTAGGTCATTACATGTGAAGCTCAACATTTGATAGCTCAGCTTTTTTACACAGCAATCGAAAACTACCTGTCTGGTATTGACGAATCCGCTCGGTGCACAAACTGAATGTTAGAATGTTTCTCACGTTCACATTTTGGCACATCCACTTTTTGATATGTAATTGCCAATACGTACTGGGAAATGTTTTGCGTGGTCGTCCTAATCTTGTGTCGCGGTATGCGTGTCCACGCATGGCAATATAGTTCTCAAGCGCAACGTTAAATCCGGTCACTTGCATTACGACGGAACTAGTTAAATCGATCAAATTGTACAATATCCACGTACTTTCTCATGTGTTTACTTTGGTTTAGTTTCTCTGCCGGTGTTTTGATAAAGTTCGAAATTACTTCTAAATTTAAACACTTAAAGATTTGGAATCTAAATTACCAATAAACAATTTTTTTTTAAATTACAGGATATAACATTTTTAGATTTTTGTAATGTTGATCAAAAGTCACTGTTCGTCGAAAGATAAGATTAAAAACCTTATAATTTACTGGGAAAAAAATATTTTTAGACATCCTCAACTGTCTTGAAGTAGATTACTATTTCAAAATAATAGTAGCACCATTTCAGTACTTCTTAATTACTTAAATGTGTATTATAACAAAAGAAAAGATGTATAAAATTCAAAAATATGAAAACTGTTTCTGACAGTTGTTAGGCCCAATTAACTTCTTAAATTTTTAGATTAGATGCAATATCTCGAATCCCTAAATCAACTAGTTTATTATAGTATAACAAGAGAAGATTTTTCTTGTGTTTCTTTTATTATTTTTTTTTTTTTTTTTTTTTGTAAAACACATATTTTTTTAGCAATTTGATTTTATCATTATAGAGAGCCACCATTTTGAAACTCCTTAGTGAATATGTGGTTTTGAGAAACTGCCATACATTAATTCTATACAAGTTGCTGAACAATTTTAATGTTGACTCTGATAGTTCTGCAATATTATATACCTTGTTATTTAATAAAATAAAATATTTTCGGAAAGAAGACGGAAACCATAAAGTTAATGGTTTCTTTTTTCGAAAAAGTTAAACAAAACATTTTGTAAAGTTGTAACATAAAATTAGGTTTTGTTACCGGGGTCGTCAGATATTAAGTTCTTATTAAAAATGTGGGCATTAGGTCTTGCATTTTTTCACTAACCTCATCAAAGAACTAGTTGTAGTTTGGCTTTTGTAGCTTTATCACTGAGGATGGCGACTTTGTCGTTGAAACGCGTTTGATTTATTAAACGTATTTGTTGTGAGATTTTGTTTTATTGTTTTATTTCATCTATATTGGCTCATTATTTACTTATAACCTCATCAAAAATTTATATTTATGAATTCATTTAGCTACTAAAAAATATTAATTAGCAGCCACATTTATTAGTCTATCAATTTCAAATAAGTGGTGCTGAATGGTCGCTTCAAATTGGGGAATACGGTAGGAAAATCTCAACAAATTTTAAGATCATATACAATTACATACAGCTCTGCAATTACTCGGTAGTTCTTACAGCGAATGCTTATCCACTTGGCAACACCGCCCTCTAACGGTTGACCGTATAATTAATCGCAATTTTGTGCCTATCACTCGCTTCAAATCAAATGGCCAAGAGTCCCTTTATCTAGGTCAACATGGACTATAAGTAAAAGTGCTAACTAAAATCAAAATAAATACGCAATTTTGTTATTTCTTTATTTTTTGGTATGTGTATTTTCGTTTCACACTTATAATTAAGTTACATCCAAATATATTTTTACCATTGATATTTAATGGAAGTAAGAAAAGAACGTTCATATTTTATTAATATAACTTATTACTTGCTTATTAAAATATTTTGATTTTGAGTGAATCTAGTATAATTTCACTCTTATCATAAACTAATCAGATATATACATATTACATATTAAAAGACAAATCGTACAAGCACACAAATAGACAGGAAAATTTAAATAAAGAATAATAAGACATGATTACCAGGACTAAAATAAGTAGATCTTGATTATTTTATCTTACAAAAAAAGGGAGACATTTTAATACAGCCATATGAATGAATAGTAATACAGCTGTTTTTAAGAATAGTATTTTAATATGGTTTATCTACCACTAAAATTAACTAGATTCAGTTCATAATATTTTGTTTATTTTCATATATTGAGCTAAACATTTTAAAGTTAGTGTCGATCACATAATGAGTAAAACATGCACAAATAATTCGACCACGCAGCTGGACCGCTGACGTGAGTTGAGCAAATTTCCAAAATTAAGTTTATAGGCCTATGTTTTAGGGTTTCAACCAAAAATTTGGGAAACAGGTCTAGTCACGAAGGCGTTGAACAGCTGTCTGTGTGTACGCAATATATTAGTAGAATTTGTTTGCGCCTAGTGGCCTCGCGAGTTTGCACCACTTGGCTTTGAACCGGGCACTTTTATGGTATTTTACGTTTTGGTCGATTTTGGGGCAACCAAGCGAGCTATATGGTCGCGTAAAAAAAAAATGTGCAGAATAACATCCTAGATTTATATTTTTAGAAAAAACTCTACAAAAAATTGTCATTCTCGTAGTAAAACTCTCAAAAAATAGATACTTCCGGTCAAAAAACGTACTTCTGGTTGTTGGATTTTTTCGGCTAACGAACTCGTCTGAGCGACGTAGAGAAACAACATGTGTACCAAATTTGAACCAATTCGGACGTAAAATGCGTCCGTTAGAGTGCGCACACATACATACATAAATATGTACATAGGCTATGTGATTTTTAATGACACCCCAACAAAACGTGTTCTAGTTACCATGATCGGTGCTCATTTGCTACTCCCGACCTTGGGTCTTACCATAAGGGCCACTGCAATGACACTAAAAAAATTATTAATAAATGTGGAACTAAAAACACAAAAATAGTGACTTTTTCATTGTAATTTAACACAAATCTAATTCTTTTTAAACCTTCAAAACATTATATAATGATGATGTAATGCGACCTTATAATTATTGTTAGTCAAAAAAATAATTGTGAATATTTTTTTACGGATTTGTAAGAAGGTTATTTAAAACGTGTTTTATTGTTATTGTTAGGTTTTCGTTTTTAAATTCTATTTTCAAGTTATGCAATCAATTCTGTAAATCAATCACAATAAGTAATAAATAACAACAAACCAACGGTTTTGAACAAAAAGTGTGCTAACATTGTGCTTCTGTGGAGTATGATGTAAGATAAATTAAAGAGGCAATCCCAGTGTGTAACACGCTAGGCAGAGGTATTTGTCGTGACGAAGTGCGTCCAAGAGCAATTTAAACGACACGGTACATTATCCGGCCGAAACAGCAGTTTGCCACAGCCTTGTGAGACACACATTGTCTAGTTTCCCGATATTTTCACAGTTTTTTGTCTCAGTTCGTGCAGTGACGTTGGCTACTGCTCGTGAGAGATTTCGATGCTCTATTTTCTTTTGTCTTGGGAATCCATCTACGCAGTAACCCGTAACCACGCCTAGAATTTGGAAGGGCGAAAATTAATGTTATATTAATTTTACTGTTGATTATGGGAGAAAATTTTGCAATGGAGCATCAACAGAGCTGATTAGCTTTCAGAGAATTGTGCTTACACATCGTGCTAATTATAATGTTATTGAAGTACTAAGATGGATGACATTTTCTGACTTTATAAGGCTCCCCTCCTTCTTTAACAGTCATTACTCGTTGTAAATTACGTAGGAGAATTATCACCTTCCACTCCGCACTTAGGTTATAAGCATAGGTAATGCAAGTACTTATCACCTTAAGATAATTGAGATAAACGTGTACTTATTATTATTTCAAACTTAATCGTTACTTTCTTATATATTTAAATAATAGCAAACACACATGCATTTTCTATGCCATTTTTTTATCATGTATTTAAACCCGTTTAATATTTAACAAAACTAAGTGTAAAAATATATCTCAAATTTCCTTGAAACTTCAATAATTACGTACTCTTTTTCTATTTTTTTCAATAAATATTTTAGTTATTTACTGAATTTCCTATGATTAAAAATAATTTCAAACTACCACAAACAAAAAGCTGTTTTTAACATTATTTGTTTATATTAAGATTTTGGGAATAGTTATACAACTTTATTAACACTAAAAAAGTTATATGTTTTTTATATAACACATTTTAACACATTTTGGCAATATGTGAAATTTGAGAGGTATGTTACTGATGACGGTTATTTGAACTTATCAGAAGACCGAATCATTCCAAATAACAAACAAGCTGTACAGTTTTACCAAACTATATAACAGATTTAATTAGTTAAACACCAACGATTAAGCATTAATGACCCTAAATTTGAATTGATCGTTTGTTTGGTAGTAGAATTCCCTATACAGGAACTTGATTAGCAATTCCTTACAATTATTTTCTTAAAAAAGTATTGCTTGTTAAATTAAATAAGTGTTTTATAAAATTGATATTTAATTTAATTAATCTATTCTTTGGAGAAAAACTTTAATGAGATCTTTTCTTTTAATTGATCAAAATGGATCTCATCGTTACTCGAGATTTGACAAATAACAAGTTTTTATTTTTGCAATAACTGTATAACAACTTTTTTCTTTTATAAAAAAAAGGAATATCTCTTGTTTTATGATCGCACAAAATAATTACACATTTTGGAACACTATTATAAATATTTTAAAACAGAATAAATTAGTAAAAATTCGTTAATTTTAATAACCCCAAATTATGTTTGTGAAACAAGACATAATGCTATCTACATCAATATTTCTTCAGGCTTAGAAATACGCCCTAAAAGAAGCGTACAAATTGACTTTTATTTGTTGAGGGCAACATATGGCTCGGTGTATTTTGAATAATATATTGTTTCCCGTCTTCAGTTGAACCCTTTTTCTGGTATATAAATCCCATATCCTGCCTGAACAAATATTGTTACAAAATTGGTCATGTATTAAAAGAAAAAAAAACACAAATTCTCCATTAATTTAATCTGATTCAGCTCCTAAAAAGTTGTTAGTTTGCGTGAAGAATAATTTTGGTAATTTAAAATTGTAACTAATAATCACATTTCAACCATTCAGTCATACAATTCGCAATTGTGTTACTTGGATTTTATCAGTCATATATTTTAAATTTTAGTCGTCAATTTATAAATTCGAACCACATTCTAGCATCCATTGTCATGGTTCGAAATCTTTTAGTGTATGGTAACAACACGTTTTGCTGTAGTTTTGTGTATATATGTGTTATAATATTTCTGGTTATCCTGGTTCCGTTGGCAAAAATGTAACACTATAAAATAAAATCAATTTGAACTTTAGTATTGTAAATTTTCCATCTTAAATTTAAAGTATTTAAGTTTAGAAATGGAAAGTTAGCACACAAATTCAATAGTTTATAAAGAACTGCATAAGTAACTACTTTGTAAAAGGTCAATATGAAATGAGCAA
>JAGFPH010002080.1:182951-203380 GCA_018207615.1 Philaenus spumarius | reverse complement strand
TTCTGGGAGGTTTGAACAATGTAACAATGATCTGACTCAACAGTATCAGATGACAAACACGGTTCTGTCGACGGAGACTGAGAGTTTTGGAGATAATTGTCTGAAAGCTGCCCAATTTCACCAATATTATCCTCTGAAATATAAGAGGGAACGGGAGTATCAGGTATAGAAGGTTTAGAGGAATAAGAACATCAAAATGATAAGCCCAACTGATGCACCAGTGCCTTGTGGTCAGTGAGTAGGAAAGTGAAAGTGAGGGAGGAGCGGGAGGGGCAAGGTACAGTTATTTGTGCCAGGTTTCTTGTTTCAAGGCTATATACATTTTAAGAAATCTTGAATAGTCTGTAGGCAACAAAATAAAAAAATCCAATTTACCAATATTTTAAACCCTTCAAAAGAATTTCGTAAGACTTATAACCGTACAATATTTTGTTTAAGGGTCGGCTCTAGTAAAACAGAAAGCAACCTGCGACTCCCTATAGTGGCGGTAGGTTACGCGGACATTGCTCATCCTAAATCCATTTAAAACCCGCAATTATTCACATAGCGTTTTTTAGAAAATACCAAACTCTTGGGGAAAAAATTCTTTATCCGAATGGCTTGGTAATTTTTCGCTCTAATTAATAGTTATAACGTAAAAATATTTTAAATCACCCTATAGCGGCGGTAGGTTACACGGACATTGCTCAGCCTAAATCCATTTAAAACCCGCAATTGTTCAAATAGCGTTTTAAAAAAATACCAAACTCTTGGGGACGAAATTCTTCTTGCGAATGGCTTGGTAGTTTTTCGCTTTAATTAATAGTGACAACATAAAAAAAAATATTAAAAATCAATGTTTTAAATTGTTAATAAATATTAAACAAAAATGTTTTCTTAGTTTTGGAAAAGCCATTTGCATGCATATTGGCCATAGCTTTAAAATGACATATCGTTCATAATTATCCGATCAAAAATAAAGGAAAAATTTGGATTTTAATTTAACATTGGTCTTATGGAGTGTCAGTCAACATGGCCGACAGCTAGAGCCGACCCTTAATTGGAATATCTATCTCATAAATAGTATTTATTGTTTGAGATTTCGCCATGTTTAGACAAATCGTTCATTAGATATGATGATAAATATATAGATAGATGCCCCGATCCGGATCTGCATGGATCGATAGAGAAATGAAAGTTATATGTATATTAACCAAAAAAATATATCAATAAATATATTATACTATGTATTTTTATGGGGAGTTTTAGTAACTTTGTCCCCCAAACCCCCTAAAATTTCGAATTTTTTAAAACCCTTTCTTAGTTAGCACCTATGACCCTAGAGGAAGCTACATACCAAATTTCGTTCCAATCCGTTCAGTAGTTTTTGAGAAATCTGGATTTAGTAACTTTGGCCCCTCCAAACCCCCCTAAAATTTCTAATTTTTTTTAAAAACCTTTCTTAGTTAGCACCTATGGCCCTTGAAGAAGCTACATACTAAGTTTCGTTCCAATCCGTTTGGTAGTTTTGGAGAAATCGTGATGTAGTAACTTTGACCCCCCAAACCCCCCTGAAATTTAGAATTTTTTAAAACCCTTTCTTACTTAGCACCTATGGCACTAGAGGAAGCTACACACCAAATTTCGTTCCAATCCGTTCAGTAGTTTTTGAGATTTCGTGATGAGTCAGTGAGTGAATGAGTGGTATTTGGCGGTATATCTATATACCAACGCTAATTAAGTAAACTAAGTAAAAGTAAACCACTTCATATGAAAAATGTGTTGGAGCTTAAACAACGACTAAATGTGTTTAGGTAGTTGTGGTAAACTTAATATACGTTAGAAAAATGTACTGGTTTAAGCTGTGGTGGTACTCATTGGTTAAGACCAACGCCAGAAAATAAAACAAGATTCTTGTATGAATAACCAACTCTAATCTAATAAAAGAACCTAGAGATAGGACAATATAAATGCAAAAACAAGTGGATGTTTTTAAATTCTTAATAGGTGCGTCTTAAGAAAAGTTGAGCAGTTTAAAAACTATTATACTGTTAATGTATCCAAGTATAATGTTATTTAATTGTTTACAAAAACTTATATTTTGTTAAAAGTGGAAGTGTTGCAGATCATTTGTTGATGATGCAATGTTAAGTATTTGAGTTATTTATAGAACAATACATTTCCATTTTTATAATATTATATTGTTACAGTTCAGTGATTAGTTAGAAGAAAATTCGCAATAAAAGAAGATTTTTTGTAGTCTAAGTATTTTATTTTCATTATATAAATTTGAATTAGTCTCAACAAATAACTTTATTTTGGCTCTTACATCAATTTGTACCTAGAATGCCAAACACATGCTTAAGCATATTTAAAAGTTAACCTGACGTAGAGCATTAAATAACTCATTGAAACCACTTTATGATCAAAGTAATGCAAAATCAACATTAAAAGATCTTTTCGGTTAGTTCAAGCCGAAATAGCATTTATGATTTAACAGCTATTCCGTCTCACAATCGATTGTATGTTACCGACCAGGTACCAATTGACACGTACACTTGACCTTTATTTCATTTCGTTGGGTATGATTGTCTGTCGTTAATTATCGACTGGTGATTGACAAATTGAGTGTTCTTAACCCATGTTTGCTTTAGAGATACCTGCCAACAACAGGCTGCAAGACAAGAACTGTGCCAGTGGCCTGAAGGAACTTATATGCCTATTGTAGTCAACCCACTTCTAGAGTTCAATATATATTCGCTGGTATCAAATCTGTAATAATTATTTTGGATGTATCATTTGCATCGTTTAGCGGTTGCTAGCGTTCTAGTGAATATGTATAAAAAAAAATTAATTATTAATTCTTTTAAAAGGCAACTTTATTTTTTTAACTCAAGATGTTTGTACTTTTTACTTTATTTACTATGAATACCTTTATGATAACTGAGTTTTTTTTCATATGCACATTCAAAGATAAGATGGACTGCAATCGAAGTACATTTTGTAATTTAGTAGTAGTTGTACACTTCAGGAAATACAAGCAACGCAAGCTTTTGAATAAGCTTAAAGAAGTTTAACAAATAATTGTAATTGTAATTGTAGTTATAACGATATTTGTCAATTATAGCTTAAAACCTTCAGGACGATCCTAATACATTTTGAATGCATTTTAAAATGTACACACAATAGAGGCAGTTAGATGTTTAATGAAATCTGAAAATAAGAAAATCATCCACCTTATATTACGTGTTAGCTAAGTAATAAAACAAATTATTTCATTGTATTTCATTATATTTCATCAGAAGTTTTCATTTCACAACAAAATGACTAATAATAAACGTTTATGTAATCATACAACAAATTTATTTTATTTCCAGCTGACTAATGGATAGGCGTGCCTTTACTTTTCAAAACGGAATATATTTTGTAAGATAGGTTGTGATTTCACTGTGTACTCTTATGAAATAAAATATATTATTACAAAGGGAACTTTATTTAACATATTTTTCAGACTAATAGTTAATAGAATTACTAATGTGAAAGGGCAACATAGACAATATTCTCTCATATATTGAATTACTTTAAAAATGTACATCCATGATTAATAATAGCCCCACTTACAAATTTACTAGGTGTTTTTAAACACATAATAATAGAGCGTTTTTATATTTCAAACGGTTGCCACTTCATTTACGTCATGTTAAAGTACGAGCCAATACATCATGGTTATTACCTTAGTTGGTTACGTTTGAAGCAAACCGACTGCAGCCAATTGATTTTGTAAAATAAATGTCTTCATTCCTCTTACATCAATGGCGGTTGATTTATGTCTGACATGCCACAGATACTATCTACATAGAAGTTGATTGCACTGATGTGATTATATGCGCAACATCAAATACACAAATAAGATATGATACAATAAATTAAAATGCAGAATATATATACTACTTTGGTTAAAGTCGAACTTCATTCTTAAATACATTAGAAAGTGTAGTAACCCAGATGAAACGTAACAAAATTAGTTGACATATATTAATAATTTACTAAAAATTATTATTTTAATTTAATAAATTTACAATTGTACATAGATGTACTAAATCTTTAATTGGTCATTATATACACTGTATTAATAAGTCGAAATTGTAAATTAATTCCTGGATTACGTTATATTTTCTTTACATAACAATTATTATTATTGTATGGCATAAAAGGCTCAAAGTATCATTTGAATCGAAAATTATCAAAAAAGACCTACAAAATATAAATAGTTTACTTACTGAAATAATAGTGTTTGAGTCCTTACTAAAATTACTTTGAACTTTTAACACCGTGTTAGTGTCTTGTTGTTATTCCTTTGAAATGATGAAATTTCAAACTTATCTAATAATGAAACCTGGTGCAACTACATTTACAATTAGCTCATTCTTCAATGAATATGGCGGGATTGCTATTTAAATACGTGTGAGTTAACAATTTTATTGTTATTTGTGACAACGTGTGTTTAAGTTCTATTCTGACAAATGCATCAAGCTTAATATTTTTGTTTCATATACTATATCTTTATAAAAATATGCATAGACTGTATCTGTACTACACAGATTTGAATAAGAACAGATTTGAATTGAGTTGTTTAGTTATTTTTGATCCTTGTTTTGTGGTTCGGGGTTTTTATTCAAATCTGTGTGATTTTGTCGCCACAGTGCTCTTTTATTTGTTTAATTTATCTCTATTATACATATCTACTCCGGATTTCAGATAATAATATATTCATACGTTATGATTTGTTCGTTATTCTACCAAAATAAATAGTAAGTTATTACGATTATTGGCCAAAATTTTAATAAGTAAACTTGTTGAACTTACCGTCCAGTGTAGACAGTGAACTTACCACATGGACAGTAAAATGTGCGAGCGTGTATTTTGTAATTGTGGACTCGTGTGTGTAAGTGTTTTTAAGTGTACCATGTATGTGTATTTTTACTAATACGAAGGACAATGGTCCTAAATTTGAGAATGGCTGAGTACCCGAAACGGCCATCGTTGGACGTTTAAAATTGGACTATTGGACGGTAAGTTCAAACAAGTTTACTTAATAAACAATAGTCGGTATGGCGAACATAAACAATAAGAAATTTTAAACTTAAAAAATTAAACATATATAAGAAAATAATAGATTAATAACCTAATAATAACAGAGGGAAAACAAAGAGATAAACGTATTCTGTATATTTATCTACTTCGGAACATAAACAAAGAATTTAAAATTGAGAATTAATATTCCATTTGATGAAGTACAGGCAACAGGTACTTATAAAAATAAACACAACCCACGGCAGATGTTCAAAAGTATTTCCTAGTTTAGGATTCGCATCGTGTATTCTCTGCACCGTTATGTAAATAAACTGAACATACGAGTATGTTATGTCATCCTGGTGGTATATTAAGGAAGCCGCAGCTTCTCCCGCGAGTCAAGTCGGTCATTGTGCTAAACTAAGGTTTCAGTAGACAAATACATTCAGTCTTAATGGATAGCGTAAAACTAGTTGCGTTTGTACAATTTTATAATTGATTTAATTGCTCGATAATAGATTTGGATAATTTTGGACAATTTAATATAAGTAGGACGATTTAATAGTATTTTTTGGGAAAGTACGTGTTTGGTCCATTTAAATTAAAAGAGTTATACAATCGGGAAAAACTCACAAATTTCTAAAAAATTACGAATTTAAATTAAAATCTTTCTTGTGTCATTAAAGGTCGAGAAAAATGTTTAATATCTTTGGGAATTGAGGTGTGAATCAGTCCATCAATATTTTAGCTATTGCAATATAGCAACCGGAAAACATATTTTCATACAGTAACTTAAAGTTGACTCCTACTTTTAATGTTTAGTAGTCTATCACTTATCTCATAAATGCTACTGCGGTTTCGAAAACGTTACACTTACATCATCAGGCAGTTTAAAATCAGTCAATTTCTTCAAACACTTATCGGTTGCATTAGGCCTATTATAAAGATGATTATTGATTTAATTTAGCTTAGTGCAGTATCACAAAAATTTGATTTCGAGAATAGTTGGTTGTTGTAAAACTTATTGGCACAATCTATAAATCTACTTTACTATATAAATGTAATTAATACCAATACCTCCATGTTGGTGGGGATGTCAGTATAGCTATGGTTGCTTTCTATTAGGTGTTCACCAGAGGCAGCATTTTTAGAAAAGGTTCACTCGATATGGTTCACTGTATATGATGTTCTTACCAGTGATGTCTTCTTTCTTTTTACTACTGGCTTCTTCTTTAAGGATGATTTATTTATTAGATGTTCTAAAATAAATTTCTATTATTTATTTTTTTAACTAATTTTTTAATGGGTGAATGAAGGCCGATCCTTAATCTGTAGTAATGTATGATTGTTTATTTTTACTGATGATGGATTTATTTTTTATTTTATGAGTTTTTTAATAAGATTGTTAACGATTGAACTTTTGTACCCTTTGGAAGCTTCAATACATTTATATTTAATTCTTTTAACCTTTAAATGTTTCTGTTTGTTCAATGTAAGTGCGATTAGTCTTTTAACAAAGCTTTTGAAGGCTGCTATTTTCATATTATGGGGATGATGAGAAGAAGTATTGTTTGGTTTGTTGTGATAGTTTTGTGTAAACTACAGTTTCAAGTGTAAACTTCGGTTTTGTCTGGATTGTGTTCGGAAAATTATTGAAGGTTTCTGTTGTCCATTGCTTTCTTCGAAAGTACAAATGTATCATTCACATAATTAGTAGGACATTTTTGCCCTGTTGATGTTTTCCCAGCGAGAACTCCAGATAACAGAAATTTCGTGGTTAAAGCTTTCTTCTGAATGAAAGAATCTACTTAAAACAAATACAAAGGCCGTTAGTTGTAGTTCGGTGTGCTATACCTTTATCGGAGCGTTTCCTAACTAAAATTATCTGAACTAATATGAAGTTCCGTTCATAAGCGTAGAATACGTCTTTAAGGGTCGGCTCTAGCTGTCGGCCATGTCGGCTGACACTCCATAAGACCAATGTTAAATTAAAATCCATATTTCTCCTTTATTTTTGATCGGATAATTATGAACGATATGTCATTTTAAAGCTATGGCCAATATGCATGCAAATGGCTTTTCCAAAACTAAGAAAAACATTTTGTTTAATATTTATTACAATTTAAAACATTGATTTTTAATATTTCTTTATGTTGTCACTATTAATTATAGCGAAAAACTACCAAGCCATTCGTATGAAGAATTTTGTCCCCAAGAGTTTGGTATTTTTTTAAAACGCTATTTGAACAATTATGGGTTTTAAATGGATTTAGGCTGAGCAATGTCCGCATAACCTACCGCCGCTACGCTGGAGTCGCAGGTTGCTTTCTGTTTTACTTGAGCCGACCCTTAATTCGCTTATGAACGGAACTAGCATCTAGGTATTCTTATGAATTATGGTATATTCTTATGAACATGGTATAATGTTATGAGTGTTATTATAATTAATAACCGTAAATTTATCGAATTTGTTAGGTAAATTATTGAAAGGTAAATACGGTTAAACTAGTTTTAACTACGTTGAGTTGTACGCCACTCGCATTCACAAGTAGTCGCGCATTCTCGTGTAATAATATAATACTTTACAACTGTAGATAATAAAGGTGTGAGCTGCAGCCAGCCACGCCGCCGGATGCAGCCAAATTGATTGCATGCGGTCTTAAGTGGGGAAAATTAGAGATGTTATGATTACATCTCTGCAAACTGCATTATATAAGAACACACAAACATACATTACGTTCATTCAGAGCACATACACATTGCGACAATCTCAGTAGGTGAGCTAGTAAGTTGTGGAAACAGCTTCTTGTATCGATCATCGACTGATAATTTAGTTGTCATAATATCATGGTCGTTAAGTTTATTATATATTGTTAACTCTGACTATGTTTGGTGTCCCACAGTAAACCCTGAACAATATGTTAATCAAGTGATTTTTGTATTGAACCTGGTTGTTATTAATTAGATGTTGTCTGTTAGTATATTACTTCACATAATTGCAGTTGAATCCACTTGATGATATCATTTGAACAGGATAAATCAAACATTACCGTCGTTCGTACGCAAGTAGAAACCTTGGTTGGAACGTAATTTCAGAAATAATATTTTATAACATAAAATAGCAATAATTCAAAGAATAAATTAAGTTATTTTTAAATAATAAATGTATAAAAAAATAACTAAACGGCTAATAATAATATGCAGATACCATTAAATAATGTTTATTCAGCAAATGTTTAAACATTATTGGCGTTTATTGTTTCGTACGAAAAATATTAAACTAAATAATAATAACATTGTTTGCAAAACATTTTTACATTCATGTGAAAAAAGTCTGACCCTCGATATTTTTAAAGTAATGCTAAACAATTCCGAAAACATTCCACAATATACATCTGCATTGAAGGGAAATTGTCAACCCGTCAATTCTTTAAATACAAATATTGTATAGGCCTACATTATAGCACTCAATGATTCACTAATACACTTACATTGTACTTGAGGAAGAGTAATTTCTGTGTAACTGGTATTTTATATATTTATTACTTTTAATAGATGTTTCAAAAATATTTATTTAAATTTCAAAATGAAAGAAAGGAGTTTAAAAAAGTCTCATTGGAGATATTGAATTGAGACTTATACTGAAATCCTATAATTTGACATGGCATCCTCTTGATATTAAATTAACTTATTAAACAATACAAATTTCACAATTCTCTAAGTCAAATTTTTAAAATTAAGTTTAATACTTTTATTTTTAACTCATATTAAACGTTATTATAGAAACTACTTTTCAAATAGTTGGTTTACAAAGTTTAAATTGTAGATATACTAGAAAAGAAGTTTAACCAAATTAATGCGCGGTGATGGCAGACTCGCCGTGTAAGTGGACCATGCGCTCGGTTCTATTCTGATTCATGGACGCTGATCACATAATAGAAACAATTATTCTCTAACAAATTGATGTGAAACTTGGCGTGAAGTGTTCTTTCTTTTCAGATTAAAGCAGACCTGACTACCGCTTGGACATGACTACCGGTAACGAACAAAAGCAACACAATCTCTAGTATGTGCTTCGCGCCTCGTACATATTCAGTCTTACGTTTAGGCTACATTACGTGATTCCGTTTATCGGTTTGAAAATATAAATCACGTGCAGTTTTACAGTAAATTTAATATCATGCATTTAACTGTTCATAATTCAAAGGAAAAGTCTGCTGACAAATATCAAATCACAAAGCACAATGAACGCTTCATCGGTAATTTGGCGTTAAGTAGAATGAATGTGTAATCGGTTCAGTTAAAACGAATAAATTCAATCTACTCAGTGGCTCAGTCTACTCTAAATTTATGCACAATTTCACAATATTACTAATTCCCAAACGTAACGATTGGAATATATGAATTTTATATATTTTAGTTTTTTGTTAGATATTTCTTGAAATTTCTTAAAGAACAACTAAAACTTTTACTTATGTAAATAAAATATAATACAGTAGATAACTTTACTTGAAACGTTTTCAGACATACAGTATTTCATACAAAAAATTTAATGATAATGCCCTAAAATGATTAGTTTCATAAACATATTATCATTACAATTAACTCCGAAAAAAATATATTCATTGTTCGTTTAGCTTTGTTGATATTTGAATCTTCTAGCCAATGAAATACAGAAATGATGCATACACTGAGTGACAAGCACAATTTTATTCATGTCTGTTGCAGTTAAACTTGCAATCAATAATATAATAATATAACTTGTGTAAATAATAATATAATTGTTTCAGAAAGAGACCTAATTTGTTGATCAGAAATAAATCTTTAAATAATTTTTAAATGCCCTATTTACTTACCCATTAATAATTTGATCATCTCTACACTTTGACACATGTTTTCAGTGGAAAAAACCAGAACAGGTATCTCATATCATACAATCTTTCAAATTAAAACTTAATCATTAACTGTAAACACAAAACTAAAAAATCTAAACAATTTAATATATTAAACAAATTAAAAACTAATATGCAAAACAGCAAAAACATAAAATTTAAAACGCAATAGATATAATATAAATTTATAATGTATAATATTTAGTTAAAATCTTTTCGTGACCTGTTTGAAGGTATTCCTCAGATGAATTTAGTACATGAATAATGTATGAAGAAATTTTCAATAAATCTCTGATACTTTTCAAGGCTGACTGGCAGAAATAAAGCCAATGCTAGCTCTACTACCAGACCTCAAATTAGACCATACTTGGCCGCCAGATGTTCAATCATTAATAGTTCCTATTGAATAATTTGGTTTCTAGACGCGAAGATTGTCTTTCTTTTTATGTTCTTTATTTGGTCGAGGCGTAAGACAATACAAAATAAACGTTACGTGCGATAAAGCTTGAAAAGAAGTTGGCTTTGACTTCATAAGTGACTACATAACTACGACGTCCCTCTACTCAAGAATCATAATGTATTCGAAACAAAATGATCAATTGAATAGCAAAATCTAAGATATATATAAAGACGTAACGATTGATTAATAAGAAGTACCAGTAACTTTACATTTGTTGTCATTAGTTTCAAAACAACGTAACTCGTACCTCGGATGTGTAAGTGACTGAATTGTAATTTTCTGTCAAATTCAGGCACGAAAAAATAACTTAACATAATAACTAACTAAATAGACCCATTGATTTTGTAACAACCTCACTAAAAAAATTATTGTTGTGCGATTGTAATTGTTTTTTACACGTTTACTCTTTCTTATGTGTAATTTAGATCATCCATCTCTTCTTAAACAAGGCTTATTATTTACTGTTGTAGCCTTTATTTTGAGGTTAGGGCTCTGAAAAGATTTTTGTGCTAGTAGACATTATAGAAAAATTACAATTCTGATATTTACATCGAACAACTACCCTAAGCTCTACGTACTTGTCGTAAGATTTTGATTTAACAACTAAAAAATTTGCTTGAAATTCTACGCTTCTGTGTTTTTTAATTTTTTTAGGAGGTTTTTATTCCTTTAAGGGGAGGCGGACCCTCAATAAATTTCAATAAATTAATTTTTCGATTTTTATTTTATATTTTTCTCTTAAAATTTAGGTTTTTCTTAACCCAGTGGTATATAATACTTGTAGGTTTGAAGTATATTAATATGAGAAAAAATATTTTGAATTAAAGTTTACACTTTTTCTTATTTTTACCCATATAACCATTCCCCGAAGTTTGGCCCTTTACTTATGTTACACCCTGTATATCAATTTGCGTCGTACTTTTTAACCTATTTGTACAAATGAAGTGACATTTTAACCGTTTAGTACTTTAAATTACAAAAAAAACTACATAAACCCAAAAAATTCGTATATTTTTTAAATAGGTATCTGATTTACAAATTACGCTATTTTATTTAAATGGGATAACATTTTGTAGGGATTGTCCCTTAGTGTGAGAGAACCAGTTAAGGTGTGCTAGTGACAAATGTTGTAATCATTCCAATAATTTAAAAAATAAAAATTTATCATTTCGGCCATTCAAGTTTTTAAACAGTAAAACATACTAAATACTTCCCATATGTTATTTATATGGGAGAACTGTTCTCTAGAAACTCGCGCTTAGTTTGAGAAATTCAATCAACGTACACTACTGACTTAAACCTTACCATACTCCGCAAAAATGTGAAATGTGTCATTTTATTACTTTAAGTATGTTGAATAGTGCTAAACGTAACTTCCTTCAAACAGTTGTGGTAAATTGTATAGTTACTTTGTATTTACACCTAACAGATGATTTATTATTAGTGAAATTTCTCTGAGTTCTTCTAATAATTAGACAGGTTCAGCTGATTATTTTGCCGTACAGTAAACAACAACAAATGTAACACTTATGCAGTAATTATTAAGCCTGTATAAGTGTGTTCGTTTTTAAACTTTGTGATTTTGTTTTAAACTTTGTGATATTGATCTGTGATAAAATATTTATTGGCAATTAAATAACAAAATTAGCAAATTTTAAAACGTAAATTACCGTGTATGTATTATTGGTATGTAGCATTGCCTTTAATGTGGATGATATTCATCAAAAGTAATAGTGTATGGTAAATAATTTGATCGCAATAAGCCTCTGACATTTTGTTTACTCAATGTTTTTATTACATTTTAGTAATTATCGAATTTCCCCATGGTGAAGGAGAAAATGGACATGTTTATTACAACCAATAAAACGTAAATTAGTGAAATTTTACAAACCGGTAGTATCCTGTTAACGGTATCGCATATTAAATTGCAGTTTTTTCATATTTTGTGGTATTTAAGAAAAATTTAATACTAAATAAATAAATGGAATGCTACTAGTTTTTATTTATTTTCGATGGCAAACCAAAAAAAAACTATACTGTCTATTATTATACGCTACTATTTTCATCATTCAACTGAGATTTATATTGTGTTGAAAGCCCATATGTAAAAACAATGCAAACAAAACTCCACGGGTGTGACCTAATTAAGCCCGCAATTAGTGCTAATTAATCTTCGAGCTCACTAGGCAGGAACGATACGTTCATTAAATTAATCGATAAATGATATCTCCTTGTACAACTCAATCAAGCTCTTACCTGCAAGATATTTGCCAAAGATCTCGAGGACATTGTTGGCTTGTGAAGATTATCTGCTTGTCTTCGGGATGACGAAGCAGAATCTAGAACAGACGCGGACCGTTGTAACTTCTTAACAAGGAACACATAAGTTCTTGTTAAAATATGTTGTATCTTACTTTTTTATGATCACAAAACGGTTTTGTAGATTTGTAATATATTTAAACTAGTAGTTCTTTGAACAGTAGACCTTGCTCGTTGAAATAACAAATGTGGTTTTGAGCTTAGGTTAAAAAATAGTGTGCCAGTAAGGAAGTAAGCATGAGGTTTAGCCAGTGAAACATTATTTACAATTCCCGCGATTCCGGGATTTCTAGTTCTCGTTTTTATTTCTTTTCTTGAGCTTTAACTGCTAAATATTTCCTTTTAGAGGCATTGTGTTTTATTTAGGTTAATAATGAGTAAGATAGCTAAAAATATCGCGTTATAGAGGGACAACATACAATTAAATATTTACATACTTAATTAAATAACTCAAACTTAACAATGTATCATAAGTTAACTTAAGTTCCATATCATATTCCAATATTAGAAATAATGAAAACAAACGATGTTAAAACGTCGTGATAATGATCTCAACCCATCAACACTTCCCACGGTGTCCTACGGTCATTTTTTGTATGTCCTTTATCGCCGCGAGGTTTCATTTGTTTCATCTCATTTTGTAATTCAAGTAAAGCTAAGTCAAATATTTTTATGAAATTTACAATGATAATTTACAGGTATACAGTTCAATTCTTTGATTTATCCTCTACACTTTCTTATAATAATATGTAATTTTTATGAAAATGATATATTCCTAAGTTACTATTCAAAACAGGCCTAGTTTTATTAGCAGTCATGTAGTAGGAACATAAAAACTGGTGTTTTCAAAATAAGAAATTGATAAATATTTTAATACAATTCTGTTTAGAACTAAATAACGAAACTTTTTACACATTTATGAATTTATGAAAAAAATTACAATAATTTCTACTACTTTTTATGTAGGCCTAAATTTAAACATTTTCCTTTCGTTACTGAACGTGATTGTTTCTTGAGCTAATAACTTTCTTAATTTTACTTCAATAATTTTTTTACTGGCACATATGAATTTTTTAAACCTTTATCTACAAAAAAGCTATGGAACACTTTTGAATTGGTTTATAATAAACGTATAAAAACATGGTTGAAATACAAAAACTTGGACGATTTTTAACAAATTCGAAGTTTACGGCCATTTTGTGAGCTTACCGTTAGAGATTCGGAAAAAAATCACGAATACAATTTTGTTTAAAATTTAATTTGATTCTAGCAAAATGTTATTAGTTTTTAAATTCGACTTACGGTTAAGCCACTAACTGGCTTTGGAAAAAAGCTTACACTGAGAGAAACGGTCCGGCCGCCATTTTTATTTTATTTAAGGGGTTAAAAATGAAAAATGGAAAAAACCCGTATATATACATGGCTCGGCCTAGGAATAAGGAACATTCATGCAAAAAATCATCAAAATCGGTCAAGGCGTTTGGCCATTATCGTGAGACAGACACACAGACATACAGACACACAGACACACAGACGAAATGCGAACGGTCGAGTTAAAACGGAGACCTCGCTTATGCTCGGTCAATAAGCGATAATTAGGAATTTTTACCGGATGAAAACAATGAATTCTAAAAACATATTTTAAACTCTGTACTGTTGTAAATGTATTACAGACTTGCACAAGATAGTTTATAATTGAAGATATTTTAAACTTTTGAACACATTTTTATCCCATACATAAGTCTAAAAGTAACGAGTGTATTTTAAAACGAAGTGAGAAAACCACTGGACGTGCGTACCCTTCAATAAGTCTTTCGAATCTTTTATTTTTCAAATTTATAGAAAGTGAATCACAACATCTAATCTATTGTTTTGGGGAAAGCAATTGACTCAGAAACTCAAAAACATAGAGGACGAGTTTGAATCACTCTGTCCACTTTCATTTTTTCAAATTTAAAAAAAGAATCTTTAACCTTTAAAATTAAGAATTTAAATTTTAAAAAGAATCTTCAGGGGTCGCGTCACTGTCTAATCCACCGGGGTTTTCGTATTTTACTTATAACAATTGAGCGGAGGTTTTAAGATCTTCCACATCTCCCATACCTTCACACAAACGCATTCACTACTCAGTTATGACACCAGCACTCTTCCCGGATGCTTCAGTTATCAGATGTACTGCAGTCGTTCTACCAACTGGTCTTTTCCACCGTGCGCGACCCTTCGCGTTAGTAATATTTTTTATGTTTGTGTTGTTAATAACAATATTCTGTGTTACTGCCAAGATAAATAGAAATGAATAAGAAAGTCTTTTAAATATTTTTTGTTATAAAATGATTAATACAACCTTTTATTATCAATATATTTTCATTTATACAAATGTAAAGAACAGATAAACATTCGTTTATCTTCGGAAAAATTCGTACATCTTCGTATTTTAGAACAATATTTTTAACTAATGCTTATAAAACATTACAAAATGTTAAAAATATTAATGAAATACACTGTAAAACTTGGTTTGTGTAACAAAATACATGTTAAATAACATTTTACTCAAGCAAGTACTTTTTTTTAATGTTTTTTTAATTATCTACTAAACCTAGTGGAATCCACCGTGCGCGACTCCTCACGTAACTTATTGACGCGACCCCTGAAGGGTTAAACAAATTTTAAGAATAGAATTTTGTTTACTTTTTATTTGTCTATATTGAAGACATAACTGTATGAAAGTATAACGTAGACTGTATATTTAAAAGAATTATTTACTATTTATATTACCATGTATTGAGCTCTCACTTCAAATGTCTTTTAAACTAACTACTATAATTTAGAACGTATATTTGTAGGAGTTTGGAAGTTATGAGAAATGAAAGGTGAATGGAAATGGAACAAAAACGCCTAGTTGGCAATTTTAATACTTTGGGTACCTTGTCAAATAAATTATTGATATCGAATTATAATTAGAAGAGTATAAAAATTAATTGGATTAACGTGCATATTAAATTTAACACTAAATAGCTTAATTGTGTTTGCAGCTTTAGATCTAAACTAGGGGCTCTGCCCCTGGACGCTTCACTTCGCTCGCATTTGGAAAATTCGCTAAAGAATCTAGTTAATCTTTGGATCGTTTGTACATAGTTGATCGAAAAAATCGTTTCCGCCCAAAAGGTGTTACCAAAATTAAAAAATGTTAAATTCTGGCAATTTTCCCAAGAGTTTCTCGTCGAGAGCTTTAATTCAAGTATAAGGTTGATGGGGTTCCGATTACGGGAAGTGCCTAATAATTAATGTCAGTGAATCAGTGAAATCGTCTAGCTTTAAGGACGTTTGGCGGAGCCTCCCTTCTCGGATGAATAGTGGCTAAATGGATGATTGGATCTTAACCCTTTCAGACCCGAATTAAATTTTGAAGTAAAAAAAATTATATTATTGAAAAATTATATAATTGAAAAAATATTTTTTTCAACTCTAATAGGTAAAAATTTTCACAGCCCGTTTAAAAGATATAAATCCGTACATGAAAAAACTATATATTTCTTTATTTTTGTGACTAACTACAATTAACTAAGGTAAAAAATATTTTTTTATTTTTTTTACTCGTTTTTTTTTTTTTTTTTTTTTTTTTTTTTTTTTTTTTTTTTTTTTTTTAGTAAATATATACCTTAGTAAAATTATGCAAAACAGCCCCAGCCGGAGACCAGATATCTAGTCATATCCCGTCAGCTTGGAAGCGAGCCAACCACCGTTTGCTTTACTTCCGCCCTCCTACCCTCAAACCACAGATATGATTAGATATCTGGTCTCCCTAGCCTAGATTCAAACTCAGCATCTTGTGATCAGAAAGACGCTACGTTACCACTAGACTACGGCTTCATGAAAGAAAACTGACAAATTAACAAAACTTCAGTTACATTACTATCGGTATAAATATTACGTGTAAAGTAAAAGATAGTTTATCAGCACCATCTAGGAGTGGTTATAGGAAGTTTTCTTGGTTGCTCTTAAGTTTGAATCTGTCTAATTTGTATGTGTGAGAGGTTTATAATAATAACTTAGATCAGTTCTTATTAAGTTAAGTAATTAATTTAAAACAATATGCTACCCTTTTAATAAAAAATACTGACAAATCTACCCTTTTACAAGTTAGTCATTTACAAGTTAGAGAAAAGTTAGAAACGGAAAGAACTATTCCTTCATAGTTATTTTTGTGCTTGACATTGGGTTTCAAATGCTCAAACAATGTTACAAAAAAATAGAAAATGCACTAAATATGATGTCCTCTGCAGAGGACACTGGGTCTGAAAGGGTTAAATCTGATGAAAAATCGTTGGTCTGAAATTAAATTTTCTATAACTTTTGTATTTAACATTTTTTGCTATCTCTTACCGTTTTCTTACAAAACGCGCTCAAAGTAAAAAAATTAAAAAATTTTAAAAATCTTTCCCGCCCAAAAGGTGCTTTTAAAATTAAAAAATGTTAAATTCTGGAAATTTTCCCAAAAGTTTCTCGTCGACAGCTTTAATTCAAGTATGAGGTCGAGGTGGGTACGATTACGGGAAGTGCCTAATAATTAATGTCAGTGAATCAGTGAAATCGTCTAGCTTTAAGGACTTTGGGCGGAGCCTCCCTTCTCGGATGAATAGTGGCTAAATGGATGATTGGATCTTAAATCTGATGAAAAATCGTTAGTCTGAAATTAAATTTTCTACAACTTTTATTTAACATTTTTTGCTATCTCTTACCGTTTTCTTACAAAACGCGCTCAAAGTAAAAAAATTAAAAAATTTAAAAAATCTTTCCCTCCCAAAAGGTGCTTCCAAAATTAAAAAATGTTAACTTCTGGCAATTTTCCCAAAAGTTTCTCGTCGAGAGCTTTAATTCAAGTATAAGGTTGAGGGGAGTCCGATTACGGGAAGTGCCTAATAATTAATGTCAATGAATCAGTGTTACCGTCTAGCTTTATATAAGTAGATTTGTCAAATTATAATATATGATGTGATTACAACGTTAAAATACATGAGCGTATAATGTTTCATTACATCGTAGTAGATTTAGTTGATGCCTAAAAGCTTAAAACGTTCATTAATGTTAGTTTATAATAATTTTTAACATGTATGATACGGTATGTGATACATTTCAGAAAGTCTAAATATTACAAATACATATATTTTTGTCCTTTATGTATGCGGTTCCACGACTTCGTTTTATAGAAAATGAATACCTGTGAATGGAAGTTCTCTTTACGATGTGCACAAACTAGAGGTTATTTATGACTCTTATAAGTTTTAAGAAACCAGGATTCTCAAGATTCATCTGCAGTTATGCTTTGTTGTATAACAGTTCTAAAACTATTTTACATGTACTCCAGTACGCGAAGAGTCATGAATAAATATATTCCCCCGAGTCACGTGATTCTTCCAGTAGCTGAAATACCAAAGTGTCCCACTACACAGCCGTTATCTGCAACTTCAGTAGGCCTACCTACTGCTGTTACGTGGGACAAATACTTTCTTTGTTTACAGTTTTTGAATATGATTAAACATAGTTCCGTATAATAATGTTTACTTTAGGAAACCATACCATGCCAACAAGTCATAATGTTAATTTTAAAATATAAAAGTTTTACTACTTCCGTTATTCATTAACCTTCCAGTGTGCATTACTATTGTTGCAAAGGAAATAATGTATATTCAAAAGCACACTAACACGCTAAAATTGATACGCAAACATTCTTAAATGAACAGAAACCACTATAGCGAAGTTACCCTCGTTACAACTGGGACAATGTTGTCAAGTATGTGGCAAAGAAAATGTATTTCTTAATTTTCTTACAGCCTTTCTTTATTTTATATTACTAAAAGTTAATATTTATACATAAATAACAATACCAAAGAATTTTAATGAATGATTTGTTTTATACATACACAGAAACACAAACGCAAGTAATCTATATATATATCTATAATAAAATCGTGTCTGTCTGTCTGTTTGGGACGGCATAAACTGAGATTGGCAGAACGTATAAAGCTGGGGTTTGAGCGATTAGACGCAGAATTTCAGGAGAAATCCACATTTGAAAAGTCCATTCGTTCAAAAGTTGTGACATTATTAGTGGACCAAAGACAACTATTTCGCCCTCTTTTGGGCACGTTTCAGCTGATAACTTTTGACTGGTCACATCTTTATTCAATTTGAGATATTCATTGGATTCAGATCTCAGAGTTGTTACAAAAGGCCACTGAACCGATTCTGTAGGTTGCATAGTTGATGAGTTATAATTGTAAAACGTGTGAGTTTTTCTTAAAAGTTTTGGTTACCGACTTTTTAAACAGCTTATCAACGGTAGATATTTGAACATTTCATTCTCTACAACTTTGATATTTTAAATTATTTTTCTACGACGCGATTTAAGAGGTCACATTTGATCTTGTTGGTAGTTTTATTTTAAGGTATTTTCGACTGTTAATGCTCTTGGAGGAAAAAGTCGCGGGTGCAGCTAGTGCATAATAAAATGGATTTAGTATTTCTATGACAATTACAAAGGACATACTGCACAATGGTGTTAATCAAATAAAACAGAGAATGATCGATACATTACTGTGCACCTCATTCCATCGATATTGCAATCACGCTAGACCTAGTTAGCAAAGTGTCTAAAACCTACTTTACTACGGCATTGTCATTGTCTATTGTTTGGCACTGGCTTTAACAGCGTGTGTTACATTCTTAATTAATTAAAATACAAATACATGTTCCCGGATAAAATCTACTTTACGAGACTTACATAAATTACAAAATAAAACCTTGATTATATATTACCGTTCTCCCAATACCAGTAAATATGTTTGTATTTTGTTGTTAAAGCATTGCCCTTAATATTTGTATAAACATGTAATCATACTTACTTATGTTTTCTGTTTGTATACATGTAAGTGTTGGATGGAAGAAAATATAGTCATACCAACAAGAACAATTTAAGATACTTTTCTGTTGCTTTCATCACATTTTCAATTCTTTCGTTGAAATGAAAACTTAACTTGTGGTTAATTAATTGGCTTCTCTTAGTTTTAAACAACCAAATAAATAAGAATACATTAAAAAATGTTTTTAGATTTTTAAATATGTTCTGCTTGAATCAAAACCCATGCAGGACGCTAGCCTGTTTCGTCAATTACCGCTTCATTATACTCCGTTATAGAATGTGTCTTACCAAAGAAACTTTCTTCCGTTTTTACTTTATATAATTCTTGCACACTCTTCATGATGCAATCCACGAATCCTCGGTATTTGTCGCATCAGCTATGCTAACCTCCAGCCAAGCAATCGTCCCTTTTTTCGTTTTAGGTAAAAACGTAATTTTCTCACTCGGATGCTAGAGGCTGACAATTATCTGTGACTAAAGACAAATTGACAGACCTAGTTCTTCAACAGATCACAAGATTGTTGAACAAAAGTATCTTGCTGATGTTGTGTGTAGACAGGTTTGTTGTTTATTCTGGTTGCTAAAACCTGAACTCTAAGCACGTGTGTTTGACTTTCACGAGTTTGAAAACTTATAAGTATTTAGTGTTAAGTGTTATTTATTCATATATTGGCTCTCATACAAGAAAAAATAAGATCATTTCTGATTAGATAGTAAACATAAAAAATAGGAAATGGTTCATTCTGGGAAAAGGGTATTTACAATTGTAATATGCGACCTATACAAG
>JAGFPH010002080.1:159458-182851 GCA_018207615.1 Philaenus spumarius | reverse complement strand
GAAAATATAATTACGGAATTCATTGATTGAAAAAACACAACAAACTGTATCAACTGCTCACTTTAGGATTATCAACATTTATTTAACTGTGAACCTAGTTGAATATTAAATTAGCAGTCAAATTAAGGGAGAGTAAACGGTCCTATACCGCCCATCTTAACAAGCATGTCTTTAGGTACACTTATCTCGGATTATGTTTAACATAAACTTTTGAAACTTTCCTTTGTATACCGCCTTTAGTGTTTAGCTAATTGAAACAATTGGTTCATTGATTTTAAGTTAGTGCATTTTAAAGAAGGTGTGAAATCTTCAAAGGGTACAAAAAGTTTTGGGTAATAGCAAGAAAACAAAATAAGTTGGCCTAGCATTTACTTACAATTTAAATGTAACTTACAAGGTTTAAAAACCTTCTAATAATGTCCAGATGCATAAGATGGGTGACCAGGATCTTCTAAAAGGAAAAATACAGAAGATGCATATCTTCTATACTTACGTCAAAATATGCAGGGATGAGATTTTTCTTGTGTTAATAATGGTCTTCATTGTACAGTAAAGTATATATTTTATGTAATTTCAATCTTTACGCTATGCAAGGAAATAAAGTTAAGACACTTTGATTTAAAAAATCTTTTGTTTTTTTAGTCGAATCCCGTAGTTTGGAAGTTGGCCAACCACCGTTTGCTTTACTTCCGCCCTCCTACCCTCAAACTACAGATATGAAAACTACCTGGTCTCTAGCCGAGATTCGAACCCTGTATCTTCTGATAAGGAAGATACCACGCTGTCCCCTCGGCTAAGGCTTGTCTTAAAAAAAAGATAAATACATAACACTTTAGTTACTTTTCTACCTCTACGAATATTACAATAATAAAAAAGTAAATCTACTTTTATCAGCACCATCTAGGAGTGGTTATATTGTTTGTTCTTAAGTTTGAATTTGTATATTTTGTATTCACGAGAGGTTTATAATTAAAAATTGAGGAGATATAAAAAATACTGCCCACCTCGCCCCTTCTTCTCTTGCTGTTATAATATATACTTCAAATACAAGCCAATATTTGAATCGGATTTATTTCCTCAATTTAAATAATTTAGTAATTATATATAGTACTTATATATAATAAGCTATAACTTGAGGATAATTCTCGTAAACTTACTTGCCTTGTACTCACATATCTTATTTTCTATAACCCCAACAATTTTAAGTAATGTCAAATTAAAGCTAAATTATTCCCAGAATAAAAATATAAAATACAAATAAACATGTGTCTGCTTGACCGTTTAGCCTCCCATAAAATATTGTTAACATATTTTAAAATAAAATTCAGAATATTACAAAATCAAGTAATAAGTATTAACTATTATGCATAAAATGTGACAACAATATTTCATATTGATATTTACGTAGTTTTTCTGCGCGCAAAAAATAATCAATGGTTTCATTCAACAGTATTATTATTATTATACTAACTTAAATCAAATATTCGTTTACAACAGTTCTAACATAACCAAAACAAATTAATTTGTATACATTTATAAAACATTTAAATGCGTTAGAACCAGATAACACAAATTGCCCTTTTATACACTTTACCAACCACTCCCTTTTACCTCTTAAAATTCAATTCAAACATTTGTGTCGCTTGTTTATATAATTCTCACTTGTCCTTCGCTGGGAATTTGCCAAATGTATGCACTCAAAACCAGACACAAGGAATAAAAATACTTACCCCCTCTCTTTTCTACACTTATACTGTAAATTCTTCTGTTCGATAATAAATATCCTGCCCTATAAGAATTTCAATCAAGCTCATTATTACATATTTTATAACACTGTAATGTAATAGCTCAACATTGTACACTTTACAAGTAATTTTAATTACTATAAAGAAGTTTGTAATATGCACAATCCTATTTTTTCACACATTATGAAATGAATACAATGGACTATTAGTTTCAAGACTGGTGACAAAATTTCAGAATAGTTTATTCAAATTAACTTTGTGTTTAGCATCGGGAGCTATTTTTTTTCTATTCTTGAAAATGTTCTACTTAAGGTTTTGATACTAAACGTGTACATAAAGAATACTCACATTTTATAAGCACAAATAAAGAAATATCTAATTTTAAATGCAGAATGAAATGTAATCCCATCTAGTAAATAGCTTAAATATTTTTTTGTCTTAGTAATAAAACATTGCGTTATTCATCATTCTTCTATCTCTTCTTCTCTTTATTATTCTAAAATATGAAAACCACATAAATTGTTGTGTGGTTATACTCTAAATATTTGTCTAATAAATTAATATGGCTAAATTATCATTTGTGTGTTGAAATATTTTAGACTCCATGTTGTACAAAAATGATGGAATTTAAAGAGTTAGAAATAATTTTATTACCTTCAGGAAAATTATTTCATATACTACACCCTATTGAATTTGTGAAGCATTTTATATTATTCAGACGTTTTTCGTTTTTCTATACATCAATTCCTGACTATGAGGTATAAAGTCTTTTTTTGTTTATTTTGCTTTTAAACTGTCGGAGAATTATATTACTATGCTAGTAGTATCCACATTCTGGCATGTCTCCGACAAATCGACCGCGGAATTTAGGACGCTCAACAGAAATAGCTTTTTACATATTTTTCAACACATGAACATATTTTTCAAACTATTATTTTGTTACCTCCATTGTCATATCTAAACTACGATAGTATAAATTGATTTTGAAAAACGTAGGCATTTGCAAATTATATTTATTTGCGAATTTAATTTTATGTATTAACGTATGACCACTTTAAGTGTAATAAATGAGACCGTGTTGGGTACACATTTCAAAACTAATTAGGTCTACTGCATAACAGCCAATCTGCATTCTTGATTGTACAGCATAGTTATCATGCAGTGTTGTTGCAACTTTAATAACAACACTCGCTACAACCAATTTAATCTAGTTATGCATAGGCATTATAGACTACTAATGAACAATTTCAGTTTTATGGCTCTAACCTATATTATACTACTTGTTGTTTTGTTTTGTTGATACTAGCTTCGATTTTAAAAATTCTCTCAATCAGTAGTCAAGTTTTATTTTTATTTCGCTGTTGTCTGCTGCTGCTGTCGTATTACGCAATAAGAAATTGTACTTTGTAGGGCTTATAGGCTAGTGCGATTTATAAGCTTAAATAGAATACATAAAAAAATATCTCAAAGAATATTTTTCAAATTAACTTTTAGACAGTTGTCGTAACCTATTTAAAATTGTAGCAACTTTTAGGTTTCAAACTTTCAGATTAAACATTAATTTCTGTGATTATTTTTCTATAATATAAATAAAATAGTTAAATAACCCAGTTTTGAAATGGTTTGCAAATCAGTCATACTGTTGTTAAATAAACGGTATCAGTTAACTGACACAAACTTTCTCCCAACTTACTGTAGTCAAAATAATATTGTTTTTAATCATTTTATTTACTACTTTTTAGAACAAAACAAAAAAATAATATTCTACTTACGTCAATCGTATAAAAAAATTATTGTCCCAGGCGGGATTCGATCGCGCAATCTTTGAATTACTGGCCGTGCTCGCTACCGTGGTGCTACCCCGTGCGGCCGCTGCCGCGATGCTAGATTGACAACACAAACTTGTTTATTTTTAAACATTTCCCCATAATTATAAAACGCCGAAGTTTTGATAAAAGCGGGTGGTGTCATTTTGTTTAGCATCTTAAGCACTGTAAATACTGAAAATTTGATCAAAATGGTTAGAGCCGTTTTTGAGAAATTTGCATTTTTGTCGTTTTTTAGGGGTTTTTAGGGGTAAATTACCCTTAAAAATTAAAAATTCGAATAAATGAAAAAACGCCTGGAGATATTAGGGTTTAATACCTACATACCAAATTTCATGAAAATTGGACCAATAGTGTCCTCTCTGGTCGTGTATACATACAGACAGACACCACTCTAAAAACACTTTTTTGGGTTCAGGGAGCACCAAAACAAAAAATTCGACTAAAAATATTTTTGGGTTCAGGGAGCACCAACACAGATAATTGCACTAAACAATTTTTTGGGGTTCTGGGAGCACCAAAACAGATAATTCAACTGAAAATTCAAATTCGAACATTTTTACGAAAACAATATTTTCTCCATATACTACGTATAGGGTGGAGAAAGTAAAAATAATGTATTTAAATGTCAGTTGTTAATTCGGTAATTTCAGCAGCCTGTGTTGGATCTCCGATGGTGGAAAATACTACCGTACACGGAGATTAAAAAGTAAATTTAGTTCCAGACTAAGTTTGTAAATTTAGCTGCACAAATGAAATATCTAAATGCGATTTAAATTCATGTTTTGTAGATTAGACATTGGTTGTTTTTATGCGTTAGGGTTTTTTAATATTAGGCTTCTAGGAGTAAAACATATAGGCCTAGATAATATTTGAAAGGAGCATAAAACACTAGATAGAACTTTTTAAATACACGGTATGTTAATACAATACTATATCAAATACATTTACATAAAATATGTTAAAACGTTCATAGAATGTAGTTCTTAGTAAATCAATAATAATGAGTTTAAGTAGTTTAAGTTAAATAATTTATGATATAAAATATTAACTTTTTAAATGAGTAAAATAAAGGGAATGAAAACTGTCATATATGTATAAGTTATTCAATGCAGTGACATTTATAAAAGTAAAATAAACATGAAAAACATAATATTCTGATATTATAGAGAAAACTACTTAGATAAAAATCATATCAATTCAGGTTATGCTTAGATCAAAAATATTTATATAAAAAAAGGAATTGATGTAAAAAATGTAATATACATGAAAACACAATACAGTAATCAAACATGGTAGGTTTGTCATAAACCTGATGAACACCCAGTATTTCAGTTAATTATCTTTATTTAGCTCTTATAAAAAATAAAGCTATTATAGCAAACGGTGTTAAAATAATTTGAGAAACCAGGCAGTGTCCCATAAAATATTAAAAAAAACTTAATTTGAAAGGGTTGAAGGTAGAACAGTAAAACTAATCATCTATATATATAAAAGCCAAAACCCACTGACTCACTGACTCACTCATCACGATTTCTCAAAAACTACCGAACGGATTGGAATGAAATTTAGTATGTAGATTCCTCTAGGGCCATAGGTGCTCACTAAGAAAGGATTTGAAAAAATTCGAAATTTTAGGGGGATTTGGGGGGATCAAAGTTATTAAAAAATGACTTCTTCAAAACTACCGAACGGATTGGAATGAAATTTGGTATGTAGCTTCCTCTAGAGCCATAGGTGCTCACTAAGAAAGGGTTTGAAAAAATTCGAAATTTTAGGGGAGGTTTGAGGGGATCAAAGTTGTTAAACAACGATTTCTTCAAAACTACCACATGGATTGGAATGAAATTTGGTATGTAGCTTTCTCTAGGGCCATAGGTGCTTACTAAGAAAGGGTTTGAAAAAATTCGAAATTTTAGGGGGGTTTGGGGATCAAAGTTATTAAATCACGATTTCTTCAAAACTACCGAATGGATTGGAATGAAATTTGGTATGTAGCTTCCTCTAGGGCCATAGGTGCTTACTAAGAAAGGGTATGACACATTTCGAAATTTTAGGAGGGGTTTGAGGGGATCAAAGTTACTAAAATCATAATTTCAGATCTTTTATTATTATGACAATAGTGCTTTTATTGTTTAAGATCTATATATATATAAAAGCCAAATACCACTCACTGACTGAACACTTAAAAAGAATACAATTACGTTAAAAAGACTGAAAATACCAACCACCACGGGCAACGCCGTACGGGTCAGCTAGTCTATACTGTATATGTAAAAGCCAAAACCCACTGACTCACTGACTCACTCATCACGATTTCTCAAAAACTACAGAACGGATTGGAATTAAATTTGGTATGTAGCTTCATCTAGGGCCAAAGGTGCTCACTAAGAAAGGGTTTGAAAAAATTCGAAATTTTAGGGGGGTTTGGGGGGATGACAGTTATTAAAAAATGACTTCTTCAAAACTACCGAATGGATTTGAATTAAATTTGGTATGTAGCTTCCGCTAGGGCCATAGGTGCTCACTAAGAAAGGGTTTGAAAAAAATCGAAATTTTAGGGGGGTTTGGGGGGATCAAAGTTATTAAAAAATGACTTCTTCAAAACTACCGAATGGATTGGAATGCAATTTGGTATGTAGCTTCCTCAAGGGCCATAGGTGCTCACTAAGAAAGGGTGTGATAAATTTCGAAATTTTAGGAGGGGTTTGGGGGGATCAAAGTTACTAAAATCATAATTTCAGATATTTTATTATTATAACAATAGTGCTTTTATTATTTAAGATCTATATATATAAAAGCCAAATACCACTCACTGACTGAACACTTAAAAAGAATACAATTACGTTAAAAAGACTGAAAATACCAACCACCACGGGCAACGCCGTACGGGTCAGCTAGTTAATATATAAAACATGAGATGTATGTACACTAATTCAAAATCAAACCTCAAGTATGCATCAGTCAGTTCAGCGGAAAAGGTAAAGCATGTAAACAACTGGCCTATGTTCGCATACAAGGAAGACGGATCACTAAACGCTCTCAAGAGTAGAAATTCCCATCCTTGGACCAGTTTGGCAAACACTTGCTCAGACAGAGCCCCGTTATATGTGGCACCATCTGTCACTAAATATTGATTACATTAATGTGTCTAATTTTACAATGTATTTATCATTGCGTGTGCATCAATCCAAATGTATCAAAGAACTTGTTTAGCACAAGTGTTATCGATAGTGGGCATCTAAATTTGATTATACAAACATTACCATTCGTGATGACTTAAAGGTTGTTGATGATTGATATTACCGTTGAATATATCTGGATTGAAATTGCACGAGTTTAAAACTTGTGTATTATTAAACCGGACAATAACATTTGGGTTATTTAAAATTAAATTTATACAAAATGTGTTATTAACTTTAACAAATTAATTGTACGTTATTATCACCTTAACGCTCCTAGTCTGTCACTCTCGGTTAAAAAATACTATTAACTAGGCAATAATATTATCTGTTTGGCCTTTTTCGAAAATGTATTATAAGTGAAACACTTTCCCAACAATGAGAGATTAAAAACAACATAAATACTACAAAGTAAAAGTGGGACTGTTTTACTATTATCTATTTAAGTTTTAATAATAGCCTACTATTTATATTGATACATATAATAACCTGAAAATATTTGTTTGTTTACAAATCATCCTCAGCTGTTTTTCATTGCAATGTATTTCTTTAACATATTTGTTTGTTCACAAATTAGACTCAGCTGTGTTTCATTGCAATGTATTTCTTATTTTTTGGTAACTTTAAGTTCCTCAAAACCCTATAATAGGCCAGTCGGTAGAGGTAATTTTAGACCAAAAGTTCCAGTAATTTACAATACGGCTAATTTTTTTTATAAGTACATTCAAGTATGTAGATTAACATAAAAAAAAGTTTACCAGTCTATCGATTTCCCAAAGTCGAAAAAAAAATCGATTATCATCTATTTTCGTTTTCGATTATCCTTAATATTTCGAGCTGGAATGAAGATAGAGACAAATAAAAAACACCACCGTGTAGAAGAGGTATTTTTCAACAGAAAAGGTCATGTGTATTTATTTCGTCCGACCAATGGTTTGTCTGGAAAAAATTCGAAAATGCAGGTATGTATTTTGCAGCAGGGGAAATCACTAAAAGGGGACATCTTATTCATATATGAAGCGTTGGCTCATCCTAAATTGGCCAAATTTTAATATATCGAATTGAAACTTGACGTAGGAGTTAAAATATATATTTTAAACATTTATGCCGAGTCTCAGCTTGTTATCTTGAAAATGACCCGATCTAGGAGTCGATTTAGATTATCGATTTTAGGAGTACCGGACCCACGAACTAATTTCAATCTATTAAAGTTTCGTCAATTTTTGGAATATCAACACCAAATTTGTTTTACAAGTTGAATACACCAGTATAAATATTCTTAGTAAGTATGAACGATTTTTTTCTTGTTATTTTTAAAAACGAGGCGCTTGAAAGTAGTTTTACCTACCTCGTTTTACCTACCTCGTTTTAACTATAACACTTTTGGATTCAACGACTCCATTTTCGACATTTTTGAACATATCGATTTAAAAATTATTACAGAAGTTACAAATGCTATTTTTTTTGCTATACTTATTTTAAAAACTATATTTTCAAAAATGACTAATCTGCAACTTGATCAACTCAAGCGTTTTGATGAAAAATCTAAAAAGGTCTAAAATTATACTTTTTTAATTTACTTGTGCTTTTAAAAGTAAATAATGAAAAAAGTTTATACTCCTTGAACTTGTTTGAATATATATATTTAACTTGTAAAAAAACTTTCAGGTTGATATTTTGAAAATTTTCTAAACTGGAGCCGATTAAAATTAATTCGTGGGTCCGGTACTCCTAAAATCGAAAAACCCATTGATGAGTCAAGTGGCTCTAGATCGTTTCATTTTCAAGATAATAAGCTGAGACTTAGCATAAATGTTTAAAATATATATTTTAACTCCTATGTCAAGTTTCAATTCGATATATTAAAATTCGGCCAATTTAGAATGACCCAACGCTTCATATATGAATAAGATGTCCCCTTTTAGTGATTTCCCCTGCTGCAAAATACATACCTGCATTATCGAATTTTTTCCAGACAAACCATTACTCGGAGGAAATAAATAAATATGACCTTCTTTATTGAAAAATACCGCCCCTACATGGTGGTATTTTTTATTTTTCTCTATCTTCATCATAGCTCGAAATATTAAGGATAATGGAAAAAAAATGATAATAGATTTTTTTTCGACTTTGGGAAATCGATATAGACTGGTAAATGTTTTTTATGTTAATGTACATACTTTAAGGTACTTTAAGAAAAAAATCAGCCATATTGCAAATTACTGGTAGTTTTAACCTATACCGACTGATCTAATAAATGTTGTAATTGAGAAAACCCTATATTTATTTTTTCCCCGCTCCTTCGTGTCAATACCTTTAATTTGAGCCATTTCCCAGCTTTGTACGAAATTCCAAGCTCCCACAATCATTCTCTCAAAATTCGGCTTACGAAATTATATATATGTAGGTAGAAGATAATGGCCTAAAGCATGTAAACATATTGTTGATTTCAAAGAATTTATTTCTCCATTTTAACAAGGAAGGGAATGTGTATTTATTTGAATTTTTGTTTGTTGCTGTGTTCGAGATGATGTGAAAATGAGAACAAATTCATACAAATAACAATTAATCGTAATGCACACAATTTTGTGGTTTGAACTATTTTAATAATATTGAATTTATATAAGAAAGAATGTTAGAGTATAATCAGACAACAGAGAAGTAGAAATCACAGACAATTAGATTTAGTTGGTGATAGAAATAATACTACAATCTCACTTAGCTATAAAACCAAAACTCCTTTCATCATTAAATTTAATCCAATCAAGACCACTTTTTTAGTTTATTTACTGAAACAATTTACAAAATCACACCAATGTATAATGATTTTAACAATAGCATCTAACCTACATTTTTAACGAGTTTAATAGCAGTTTTATAGTCTTTTAAAAGTTATATCGTTTAACTACACAGCACATTACGTCGTAGACACGTTTATTGTGTCGTCTGCGGGATCTGCTAGGTCAAACTCCATTCAATAAACCGGACTTTTAACGATGTAGTTTTTTTTGGAAACTAGTGCCATTCGTTTCAATAGTCTTCCCACACATTCGGGATTCCATTTAGTTACTAGGTTGTCCGCACGTTTTTATATTCAACATAGAGCAAATTAATTGTGTCAAGGATAGAGTGCAACCCCATTCTACTTTACCCTTCTTAGGGTTTAGAATAATACTATAAGTAGTAGTGAGATGAAAACTTAATTACAAAGTATTTATTGAAAAGTAATACGAAATAATGTGTAGTACATGTCTAAACATTTTATTATTTTAAACTATTCCCACTTCATATGTAAAATATGTAATTTATTGTTTTAAATCACCGTTGAAAATAAAATCTATGGTGACAACTTGTATTTAATTCAAAAGATTTGTCATACGAAAAAATAGTAAAATATATATGTATTTTTTATTTCAAATTCTTTATATCAAAAACAAAAATAAAAAGCGATGACAATTAAAAAATTATACTGGTTCTGAAATCTTTTGGGAAAGAAGGCTGTTGCTTTATTCGTACAGCCAATTTTCTAAAATTTTAAGTTGGTGGCGGGAAATAATTTTTTAAATAAAATAATAATATTCCTTGACTTTATACTTTGAGCTAATATTAAACACTTTTAAAAAGAAAAAATGATAATTTAAGAAAAACGAAATGTAAATAATAATCTACACTATTTATCTAAACTATTTATCTAAACATATTGACTTTATATAACTTTCGCAGAGCTTACTGTAAGGCTGAGTATATTTAAAATTTGGACTGAATGTTTATAGATAACTCAATTTTCATTGATTTTCTTCTGTCCTCTCCCGTTGGTTACCGCGATTCATTTTACGACAGTTTTTCTAAGCTGAATATATTTAATCTTTTTCCCAAGAAATATATTCGGAGGAGTTGAAATCACATTTTTGTAAATATATATTTTGTTCGTTAGCAGTACTGTCAATTCAATTTACAATTTTACATCCATAAATGTAATTTTCGAATGCTAAGTTGAGTACTTGTATAGTGTAATAATAATAAGGACAGTAAAAAACTGTATTTATGAGAATAAACAAATATGTTTGTCTTTAGCCTATATCGTCTTTGTGTAAGAATTATTATACTGTAAGTTCTTATGTAGTTTTATGTTTAATGCAACTTAATCCCTCTAATACAATAATATTATTATAACTATTACTTTTTATACTAAGCAAAGGTATTTTTTCTTGCTTACAGCAGGGCAAATTTTCTACTTTTTGTTGTTAATATTTGATAACAATATTGGGCGTCTTTTCTGTTATAAGCGAATGCAACAAAATCGTGTTTACAATATTAGTCTCTATGGGAAACAGCTGATGTTCTTACTTAACGTAAACATCTTACACTTCGACACACATTCTACCTGCTTCACAAACTTTGATTGCACTACATAATGATTGAATGACCGGGTATATAATTGTGTGGTCATGAAATGGACATTCCACCTGTCTTGCTGTTTCCACCTGTAGTGTGTAACTGACAAGCTTGAACTTAAACCGGAAATCAGTTGCATAACTTCCCAGACTACTTGTGTCTTCCTACATACATCCTGTGCAAGACAGTTCTTATATTTTAATATTCTGCCTACGTATACAAACCCAAGACATATTAATAGCTACATGTATGATTGATAGGTTGAATACAAGACGACCTATGGTCATGCTTAGTTTACAGAGGTTAATAGTCTTTATGGACGAATCAGATGTCTCCAACTGTTCATTTGTCAATTTTGTCAAGTATATAATACTATACAAATTTAGTAAATTGTCCTCCTCAAAGATTTTGAAACGTTTATTAGAAATATTTCCATAGAAAAGATGAGTTACTGCAGTGATACTATGGTGAGACCTAAGGTTGGGAGTGGACAATGACCACCGATCAAGGTCCCTAAAAATAGCCCAGTCGGTATAGGTTAAAACTACCAGTAATTTGCAATATGGCTGATTTTTTTTTTATAAGTACCTTAAAGTATGTAGATTAACATAAAAAAAGTTTACCAGTCTATCGATTTCCCAAAGTAGAAAAAAAATCGATTATCATTTTTTTTTCGATTATACTTAATATTTCGAGTTGGGATGAAGATAGAGAAAAATAAAAAATACCACCGTGTAGGGGAGGTACTTTTCAATAAAAAAAGAAATATGTATTTATTTTGTGCGAGTAATGGTTTGTCTGGAAAAAATTCGATAATGCAGGTATGTATTTTGCAGCAGGGGAAATCACTAAAAGGGGACATCTTATTCATATAAGAAGCGTTAGCTCATTCCAAATTGGCCACATTTTAATATATCGAATTTAAACTTGGTATAGGAGTTAAAATATATATTTTAAACATTTATGCTGAGTCTCAGCTTGTTAGCTGGAAAATTACCCGATCTAGAGCCACTTGACTTATCAATGGGTTTCTCGATTTTAGGAGTACCGGACCCACCAATTCATTTTAAACAGCTCCAGTTTAGAAAATTTTCAAAATATCAACCTGAAAGTTTTTTTACAAGTTAAATATATAGATTCAAACAAGATCAAGGAGTATAAACCTTTTTTATTATTTACTTTTCAAAGCACAAGTAACTTAAAAAAGTATAATTTTAGACCTTTTTAGATTTTTTATCCAAACGCTTGAGTTAATCGGCTTCAGATTAGTTGATTTTTTAAATTTAGTTTTTAAAATAAGTATAGCAAAAAACAATTGTGTTTTTAACCTCTGTACCAATTTTTAAATCGATATGTTCAAAAATGTCGAAAATGGAGTCGTTGAATTCAAAAGTGTTATAGTTAAAACGAGATAGGTAAAACAGAAGACTATTGTCAAGCGCCTCGTTTTTAAAAATAACAAGAAAAAAATCGTTCATACTCACTAAGAATATTTATACTGGGTACTCAACTTGTAGAACAAATTTGGTGTTGAAATTGACGAAACTGGAATAGATTGAAATTAGTTCGTGGGTCCGGTACTCCTAAAATCGATAGTCGAAATCGACTCCTAGATCGGGTCATTTTGAAGATAACAAGCTGAGACTCAGCATAAATGTTTAAAATATATATTTTAACTCCTACGTCAAGTTTCAATTCGATATATTAAAATTTGGAAAATTTAGAATGAGCCAACGCTTCATATATGAATAAGATGTCCCCTTTTAGTGATTTCCCCTGCTGCAAAATACATACCTGCATTATCGAATTTTTTCCAGACAAACCATTGGTTGGACGAAATAAATACATATGCCCTTTTTTGTTAAAAAATACCTCCCCTACACGGTGGTATTTTTATTTTTCTCTATCTTCATCCCAGCTCGAAATATTAAGGATAATCGAAAAAAAAATGATAATCGATTTTTTTCGACTTTGGGAAATCGATAGACTGGTAAACTTTTTTGTATGTTAATCTACATACTTAAATGTACTTATAAAAAAAATCAGCCGTATTGTAAATTACTGGAACTTTTGGTCTAAAATTACCCCTACCGACTGGCCTAAACACGTTTTGTGATGGCATTAAACATTGTATATATGTGTACATGTGTTCGCATTCTTAACGGCCACATTTGTTCCAAATTTGGTACACACTTTTTTTTCTAAGTTACTCGGATGAGTTCGCTAACCAAACAAAATCCAAGAACTGGAATTACGTTTTTTTGACAGAGGGTGACAATGTTTTTTAAATATTTCGTACTAGAATGAAACTTTTTTGGATTTTAGATTTAAAACTTAGTATAAGGTATTATTCTGCAAATTTTGTTTTTATAAACGGCCTTACAGCCTGTCTGGTTAACCCAAAATTTATCAAAACGTAAACTACCGTAAAAGTACCAGGTTAAAATCCACCATAGGGATTTTACCTAGAGGACATATTCCGATCCGGGGCCACAAGGTAGTGGTGCAAACTCGCAAGGAGAGTTTTTACGCTGGGGGTGGAAGCTAGAAGCAGAGATGTAAACAAATTCCATTATTTTCTAAAAAGTTGGTTGAACCCTTTTAACATATAAATTCAATTTTTGGAAATTCGCTCAACTCAAGTCAGCGGTTTAGCTGAGTGACCGAATTATTTTAATTGAAGATGTAAGTATAAGCTCAAAGTGTATACAGCCTATAAACTATAGGCTAGTATAACTATTGTAGATAAACAGCTGTTGTAAATGTTTTTCTCCACCCTACTACATATCATTATGATTGACCGAGCGTAAGCGAGGTCTCCGTTTTAACTCGACCGTTCGGCATTTCGTCTGTGTGTCTGTGTGTCTGTCTCACGATTACGGCCAAACGCCTTAACCCATTTTGATGATTTTTTGCATGAATGTTCCTTATTCCTAGGCCGAGCCATGTATATATACGGTTTTTCCATTTTTTTTAGCCCCTTAAATAAAATAAAAATGGCGGCCGGACCGTTTCTCTCAGTGTAAGCTTTTTTTGAAAGATAGTTTGTGGGTTAATCGTAAGTCGAATTTAAAAACTAATAATATTTTGCTAATAGCAAATTAAATTTTAAACAAAATTGTATTCTTGATTTTTTTCCGTATCTCTGACGGTAAGCTCACAAAATGGCCGTAAACTTCGAATTTGTTAAAAATCGTCCAAGTTTTTGTATTTCAACCATGTTTTTATACGTTTATTCTAAACCAATTTAAAAGTGTTCCATAGCTTTTTTGTAGATAAAGGTTTAAAGAATTCATATATGCCAGTAAAAAAAAATATTGAAGTAAAATTAAGAAAGTTATTAGCTCAAGAAACAATCACGTTCAGTAACGAAAGGAAAATGTTTAACTTTAAGCCTGCATAAAAGTAGTAAACATTATTGTAATTTTTTTCATAAATGTAAAAAAGTTTCGTAATTTAGTTCTAAATAGAATTGTATAAAAATATTTATCAATTTCAAATTTCTTATTTTGAAAACACCAGTTTTTATGTTCCTACTACAAGATTGCTAACAAAACTAGGCCTGTTTTGAATAGTAATTTTTGAATATATATTATCATTTGCCCAAAATTGGCATATTATTATAAGAAAGTGTAGAGGATAAATCAACGAATTGAACTGTATACCTGTAAATTATCATTGTAAATTTCATAAAAGTATTTAGCTTTACTTGAATTACAAAATGAGATGAAACAAATGAAACCTCGCGGCGATAAAGGACATACAAAAAATGACCGTAGGACACCGTGGGAAGTGTTGGTACATGTAATGGGTTGAGATCACTATCACGACGTTTTAACATCGTTTGTTTTCATTATTTCTAATATTGGAATATTATATGGAACTTAAGTTAACTTATGATACATTGTTAAGTTTGAGTTATTTATTATTTCAATGTTTAATTGTATGTTGTCCCTCTATAACGGAATATTTTTAGCTATCTTACGCATTATTAACCTAAATAAAACACAATGCCTCTAAAAGAAAATCTTTAGCAGTTAAAGCTCAAGAAAAGAAATAAAAACGAGAACTAGAAATCTCGGAATCGTGGGAATTGTAAATAATGTTTCACTGGCTAAACCTTGTGCTTAATTCCTTACTGGCACACTATTTTTAACCTAAGCTCAAAACCACATTTGTTATTTCATCGAGCGAGGTCTACTGTTCACAGAACTACTAGTATATTAATGAAATCTGAGAACTCGGTTGTTTATACAGTAATATTTAATCAAATTATAATATTCTATCAAATTCAAATTAGAAACACCTTTAATTAATTTTGATTTGTTTTAACATCTGCATTATTATATCAAAACAATATCACAAACCTAAAAACAATAAAATTACTGACTTGGTTATCACACAGACAAAATAAATTTGTATAACTTATGAATAATAATATGCCTTCAAAGAGATTTACAGACATGTCAGTCACACAGACATCAATTTTGTATTTACAGAAACATCAATCACATAAACAACGTACTTATGGACTGTGTTCTTACAAAAGATATAGTCCTGTTAATCACATAGGCTATATTTGTATAACTTATGAACTGCATGCCTACAAAAGGATTTACAGACCTAAGCAACACAATTCAATCACATAAACACAATTTGTAATACTTATGAACTATGTGCTTACAAAAAGAATTTAAAAAATGTTAATCGCATAGATAAAACCAATACTTAATCTCGTTTACAATAAATCCTTAAAGTGTTTGACAAAATATTCAATGTTATCTTTTACATCTAATTACTTATACTGCTTACAAGGTAGCCGTTTTATATTACATTAAAATATAATATTTTCAGAAGGTTGATCCACAGATTTCCACAGATAATGTTTTCTCTACCCTGCCATACTTTACAAAATCTATTTGAACTATTTATATAAAGAGGTAAAATTTTTTAGTTTTTTGCTTGTTTGTTTGTATGTAGGGGGTAATTTCTGGAACTACTGAACCGATTGAAAAAATAGATTTACTAATAAAGAGCTACACTATTCCTGAGTAACATAGGTTCTAATTTATTTTGATAAAACCCTTTTCTATTCCAATAGTTATAAATTTAGCCAGAAAAAAATCTTAGGTTATGCCTAGACTGATTAATCATAACATGTATTTACATTTATTACCATAGCAACCAATTAAATAAAATAACAGATACAACAGCTGTTTGCGCCACTATTTCCATCAACAACTGATTTCAAACTTTGTTTGAATTTCTAACTTTTAGGTTTTTATTAAAGTGTAGACCCGAGGCTTGCTGGTTCTTTCATCCTTTATTATAACTGCTGTTATAAAATATACGAAATAATTTGATTTGAACATTTAACATGATTTACGATCTTAGCTTCGGGGGATTAATACGATTAATCTATACTAATATTATAAAGAGGTAAAGTTTGTTTGTTTGTTTGTTTGTATGTAGGGGGTAATCTCTGGCGCTACTGAACCGATTGAAAAAATAGTATTACTAATAAAAAGCTACACTATCCCTGAGTAACATAGGCTATAATTCATTTCGGTAAAAACCTTTTTATATTTTCATATTTGTAAATTAAGTCGGAAAAAATCTTAGGTTAGGCCTGGAATGATAAACCAACACATGTATTTACATTTATTACCATAGCAACCAATTGAATAAAATAACAGATAATATAGATGTTTACTTCAATATTTCCATTAACAGCTGATTTCAAAATTTGAAGCAATTATTTTTGTATTTCTAGCGTTTAGGTTAGGGTTTTAAAGTGTAGACCTGAGCTTTGCTGGTTTTTTTACTATTATTAACTGCTGTTATAAAATATAAGAAATAATTTGGTTTGAACATATAACATTATTTATCATCTTAGTTTTGAGGTTATTATTAATATTTCACCTTTATTATAAATAAAACATAACATATGTTTTTAGAAATTTCCGTTGGGGTTTGGCGTGCGGAGCACGCAGGGGTCTCCCCTAGTAATATTATAAAGAGGCAAAATTTATTTGGTTAGTTGTTTGTATGTAGGGAGTAATCTCTGGAACTATTGAACCGATTGAAAAAATAGTTTTACTAATAAAAAAACTACATTTCCTTTAGTAACATGGGCTAGAGTAAATTTTGATGTAATTTTTAAAACAACCCCTAAATACTTTCCTTAAAGCTAGAGAGCTGAAATTTTGTACATTTATTTCTTGCAAGATGCATATAAAAAGTAAACCTATTTGCATTTTGTTGCGTGCTGCTAAGGGGTGAAAATGTGTTAACTAATTCAAATTGTTTTAAAGTGCTCTGCGTTCATACATAAAATACCTAAAACAATAAAAAATTTATTATTATATTTTCCTTACATTTATTAAACTGAAAATGTTTATATTTATTTCTTTTATCATAAAAATGTATCATAGATTGATATTTTGTCGCGTGCTGCTAAGGGGTGAAAATGTAGTAAAAATATTGGTTGTTATACTTTCCTTAGCTAAAGAAATAAACCCTTAATAAATTAAGTAATTTAAAAGTAAGAAACCACTATGATACACCCTAATTAAAATAAATTAAACACAATTATAATTTAACAGTAAGACCTATTTATATATAATAACCTGTTTGCATTTCCTTCGACGCGAGTCACCGGGGATTAGCGAGCGAAGCGAGCAGGGGGCTGAGCCCTCTAGTATAAAATAATTTAGAAAGAAAGATGTTAGATTTTCTTCTAAAATTAGTATGTTATTTATTCATTGCTAGCTAATCGATAACTAATTCAAATTGCTTTAAATTGCTCTGCGTCCATACATAAAATACCTTAGCAATCGTCGAAAATATAATTTTTAAAACATATTTTTATTAGGTTTTAACACTTATGGAAAACCCTGTTGATTTTGTGTCCGACAGCCTCCAATGTAGACACACTTTGTTTCCGCAGTTGATACAAAATTAAAATTTTGCCGTCAAACATTTTGCATACGAACTTTTTATCATTCTTAATTCTATCGTTTGCCTTCGAGAGTAATGAGGTATAGCTTATGTAAACCGAATGTCAGTAACTAGGCTTGTACTACCTGTGGTATAGATTCAAAATGTAGATTGAACGAGAGCATTAACTACTGATATTAAACACTCGGTGATATAAACTCAAAACCTCAACAAGTGATCCAATACGCATTAAAATTATTAAAATATATTGCCCAAAGGTGGTTTACCAATCATTCTAATGGATTAAGCCTGAGTAGGCAACATTATTTTAAGGTTAATGACTATAAAAATAGAAAACGATATGTGAAAGCTACTGTTGAAAAAACATCCAAAATATATTATTTTGTTTTAATATTTCTATTTTCAAATTAATTAATCGTGGTGGCACTAAGTTACAGAATTTAGATCTAACGCTAAACAACGTTTGCATTACTTTCGGTATTTTGTTACTTAAGTATTGGCAATGGTACAGTACGTAATATTTTCTTTCGTGATTCTGCTTCATCGTCGACTGCGAATATTTCTCGACCTCCTAAAACGGAAACTGCTACATATTAAACAAAGCAGACATAAACATGGACGACCTAACGGAAAACCAGTTTTGGAACCTTGACCTTTTATTAGGTTTCGTCCTGGTTTTTAAATTAATTTCGGAGTTTGATGGATCTATACAAAACGCGAAAAATAAAATCTGCAATTCCAGAACTGCTACAGATTAATATATTATGTTCCATATTTTGTATAGGACTAGATAAATCTCAATTAAACATTGTATTCAGAAAAACTAAGGTTTAAGTTAAAAAAATTTAATAAATATATTAAATCCATTAAACAATAACGATAAACGATTCCTTCTAAAGATCAACATTCCTGGCAAAGTTAAAACCTGATTGTTCGAACGAATGCTAGTAATATTAATTACAAAATAAATTTTAATTTATATTTAGGCCTACTAGCATATAGGCTATAGTTTCAATTATAACACAAATATTTAAATTTTAGAACCAAATAAAAGTGCATTTAATAATATATTGAATACTGAAGAATATAATACACATATAAAATGAAAAAAGCTAATTAATAACACTTTAGTTAACAAAGTTTAAAGAATTTAATAGTTTAAAGAAAAAACAGTAATAATACTATACAATGTAAACTCGTTTAAACATATTTTAATTCTTCATTTGTGAAACGTTTAGTGAAATTTGTAAGAAACCACATCAACTGCTTTATTTAAACACTACTTTAATTACATAGTTAGTTGTAAATTTACATAGTATCTCACAATATCATTTGGTCTCAGTGGATTCCTTTTGAGTTTTAACCATTTATCGCCAATAATTTGATAAAAAATAATACTATATTATTATTGAAATAATACATACAAAAATACATTAAAAAAATAGTTAATATGCAGATATTGATATAATTTGATTTTAAAGTTGAGAAACTATTAACCAATCGAACAAATATAAAATTAAAATATGTGTAATAAAACTGCATACATTTGTGTTCCCTTATAAGGTAGAAATTTTACGAAAAATGTATATTCCTATTACCATTATAATGATAACAAATAGGATTATTATATATCATAGATTAACACCTAAAGTTACAAGGTATATTTTTATTCGAACGTTAAAAACGAGCTTCTGAAAACAAATAGGATAAGGGTTCCTTTTTTAATTCGTGTCACTGATGTAATTAATAATGGCGAATTTTAAAGTTTAGGTAGTGGATGGAGTATAATACAGTAAACTTGTTGAACATACCGTCCAATAGTCCAATTTTAAACGTCCAACGATGGTCGTTTTGGCTATTCAGCCATTCTTAACTTAAGAACCAATTAATTGTCCTTCGTCATTAATAAAAATTAAAACACATAGTACACTTAAAAACTCTTATACACACAATGAGTATTCGCCCTTTAACGCATATTCAATGGTAATTTTCTCGAAGAGGCATTCCATGAATTTCTTTAAAAAATTATACAATACACACAATTACCTAAATTATATGTTTAGCAAGGTATTTATTTATTTAATGTTACGTTGCAGACGAGATTACTTTATGAAATGTTACCAAGATTATCAAGTAGGCTAATATTGTCTGCAGCGTTACTTGAATATTCCAAGAAACACCTTTACTAACAAAATACATTCAAACAAACATTTTCAGAATTATGAGATATAAATAAATAAATGTATAATATATACATAATAATAAGATTTAAACTTAGAGTACAGGTAATTATTGATAACTCAAAATTTAAAAACAACAAAATTTTTGAGTAATCAGCTTCAAATTAAAATAAACATTAAAAAATATTATTTATTTAATGTAAGAGTTGCAAGCCAGATTACTTTATGTTAAAAAGTTACCAAGATCCTCAAGTAATTTCTTCTGCACCTTTAAGTTAAAATGTTAGAAAAATCTTTACTAGCAAAATGCACTGAAAATTGTCAGAATAATTAGATATAAATAAATATATAATATACAAATAATTATAATTAAATTTAAACCTAGAGTAATAAAATTATTGATGACAAAAATAAAACATAATTTTAAGTTAAACTTCTAGACTAAATTTAATTGCTCAGTATCAATTTAAATAGTTCAATTGTTTAAATTCAACTATTAAATTAACTATTCCCTAAGGCCTAGGGAAGGAAAATTTCTATAAAGCAGTTTTTTTAAATATTTTATTTCAGCAGTAATTATTATGTCATGTGCATATCTGCATATAAGCTACTCATTATGTGTAAGTATTTATAACTTTTATGTGTTTTATTTTATAAGTATTACACATGTTTTATTAAACTGCAGTATGACATTCAAGTTTTGGTGGTTTATTATAATAAATACCACTATTTTCAATAGTGTGACACATTTTGTTCAATTTCGTATTTAGTTTTCAGAAATGTTTCAGAGAATCAAATTAAAAGTATGCTAACATTATACACTACCTCGTTTTATTACCTACGAATTAGTTAGTTTTATTGTAGCCCCGTCTTCTCCTTATATCTTTAGACTAATTATTGTTTACAGTCTATTTATTGCTTTGTGTAGTGTCAATACTAAAACTAAAGAAGAGCGCATCATAAAAATGTTACAGCTTTGCTAAGAAATTGAAATTATTGTAGCAGAAATACTTATAAGAAGCGTTGGGAATGGAGCAGGTGTTACCACCTTGACGTCATCACAGTGGCAGTGGTGGGAACGCTTTCCTTGGCGGACTGGTCCAGCCATTGTATTCTATAGCCCTGAGTCGGTATGGCAAACATAAACAATACAAAATAATACAGTATACGCTCGTTGACCTTATCTCGTTTCCCCCTCCACAACTCACTCACAGCAGCCACACTGACGTAGCGCAGGAAAGAGCAAGACAGCAGGTAGCACTCTCTCTCTCTCTCCCTCCATAAAATTATAAGGTTTTATGAAGATATTTAAAGAATGAATGTATAAAAACAATGTTAAAATACAAAAACTTGTACGATTTTTAACAAATTTTAAGTTTGTGGCCATTTTGTGAGCTTAGGCCTACCGTTAGAGATACGGAAAAGAATCAAGAAAACAATTTTGTAGAACATTAAATTTTCTAACAGAAAAATGTTATTAGTTTTTCAATTAGACTTACGGTTAGCCACAAACTGGCTTTGGAAAAAAGGGTACACTGAGAGAAACGGTGCGGCCGACATTTTTATTTTATTAAAGGGGTTAAAAATGAAAAATGGAAACAACCGTATATATAAATCGCTCGGCCTAGGAATAGATTTTTTGTCATTCATGCGAAAAATCATGACAATCGGTCATGGCGTTTGGCCGTAATCGTGAGACAGACAGACACACAGACTCGCTTCCGCACGGTCAATTATTGAAGTTTTTCCGTAAGTAATGCATAGTAACGATGAGGTAATATCAACTATGATTATACAGCATAGGAACGTATATTTTTTTTAATTTAAAGTGTTTCTTTAGGAGTAATAGCGATAGTAACATAAACAACTTGAACGACCACTTTGGTATGCGGGATACTTCAGGACTGTCGCTGTGGACTCTGTTGACCTATGCAATTCTCCGATGCGGCACATATGGTGTTTCTTTCGCCAACACTTTTATTGAGTAAATAAATTCACTTAAGTTTCTTGGTTCTAAAACGAATACAAATTTATATTATTTGCATTTCAAGAATGTTGACATAAAAATACACCAGAGTGGGAATACCATAGTACCAGTGTCTTGATAAATACTACTGCATTTAATTGAAACCTGCAATTCTCATATAGTTAATTTCTTTCTTTTAGTCTTTTAAATAACTTGAATTTTAAATTTTCTTGAGTAAGAAAAATAGAAAATTTATTTACGAATATCAAAATGTTTTGAAATATTTATTAGATAATTCACTTTTTTTATAACTCTTGTGACCTAAAGTACTTTACATTTAAGAGATGCAATGAACTAATTCAAACGGTAATTTAGTGGATGAATACTTTTGCCAAATATGAAAAGGCAATAAATGTAATTTGTGATTCAACTTATATATATAATATAAATTATAATGAAGGCACCTGGTAAAACATATAACATACGTTATTTTATTCATTATTATATTATTATTCTTTTTAGCAAGTAAAATTAAAAGTTTTTGTCCGAATAAATAAATTATGAGCTTCTATATGATTGTATATTTTTCTTTTAATATTCCATTGAAAAAATGTTGATATCTTTTTAGAATTGCACATTTTTTTTTAAATTGCAGTAATACAGTCTACTATTGTTATTTCTTTGTTGCTTTAAAAAAATAACTATATGTAATTTACAAATTGTTTAGGCAACTATGAACTAAATAAAATAAACCCTTAATCCAAAATAAAAAAAAAATGCTTTTTTTCGTTCGATTTTAAATTATTTTAGGCATACCTATAAGGAAATAATACGCTAGTATTATTAGTTAAGGGTCATATTTTTTTATAATAAATTCTGTGTATGTTTTTATTAATCAGATTTATTAATATTAAACACAAGCTTCGCCTTTAAAAGTGGGTATATTTACTATAACAAGACAAAACGTTATTGATTGTTAAAATTTCTTTAATTGAAAATGTTTTCCTAAAAGATTCTTTGACAGTGATGAATCTGCTAAACTTTATTTTCCGAACCGACCAGATAAAATGTGTTCCAAACACATTGTCACTGATCTTGTAAATTTCTGAAAACAGAAGTAATAGAAGTATTAGTGTTTA
>JAGFPH010002080.1:114537-159058 GCA_018207615.1 Philaenus spumarius | reverse complement strand
ATCTTGTAAATTTCTGAAAACAGAAGTAATAGAAGTATTAGTGTTTAGATTTCCTTCTAACTTTTACAGAATGTGCGAGTGTACATTTAATATCACTTCATGGTTGTGTTGGTTTAGTAACTGTCCAGTCTTCAATAACGACCACGTTTAACGTGTTAAGGACCAAGAATCTGACCCAGATCAACACATCTTCAAATATTCTAGTACGTTTAAAAAGTGTTAACACAATAAAGTAAACACAACTTCAACATTTAATTTAAAAGGAACATTGCTCTTTTCTTGTATGTATGATTATTTTATTACAAATTTAATGAACAATTTAATGTAGATTTACACAAGTTACATAAAGTAATAATGGTATATTGATAATATTTACAACCACTTACTTGATATTACCAGGTTAAATAATATTCATTAAAGTGTAATTTTTCTTTAACTCTATATTATTATTTCCATAAATAGCATTTAATTCAATTCAAATTAATTTGCAAGTTTGAAAAGTCTATTTTTTAACACATACTTTAAATCAAATGTAAACTATAATTACATTTACCATCACATGATATTAATGTTATACATTATCAACAATTCTATTTTGCATACATTTATTTGGTGCAATGAAGTAAGTCAATTTAATCGACCGTAATAAAAAAACTAAGAATTAGACTTCAGACAAAATTGCTTGCAAAAAGTAAACATTTAAGATGTAGAATGTGTGCTGTCATGTATGTGTGAGTCTAGCAATATTTGTGGCAGCAATGGCGAAGAAAGGTTTTGGCATACAAAGCAAGTAGTAGCCTCCCTTGATCTATAATATACTACATAAATATTATATATTAGTCGTACTCAGAAGACGTATCACATATATAACTTCCACTTAAAATGGTTTTACATAATACTTAACATATTCCACAAAAGCAAATACATCAAGAAGTCTGCGAGGTTTAATGATAACAAATGGCACCGGTAAACAAGCGCTTGACAGTTGGAGATAGTGTACCTGGAACAAGTGTTGAGGTCAGAGTCACCTTGAACTTTGTTGCCAAAATCTGTTTGTAGTAATGTTCCTTAGGTAGAACTCGTTTGTCACCTTTAGTGATCCGTTAAACATATTTAATGTATTGTTTGGGGTTTGATTAACGATGTCAGTTTTATTAACAAATTTAAAACGGACACGTTAGTCTGTCTTGAGGTCATAAACATTGAATGAGAATTAAACAAGTTGTTCCTAGTTCATACTTGGCAGAAAAATTGGCTAACGCTATTAGTTAGAACACAAATAATTAATTGAATTAACATTGTGTGTTCAAAATTGATTCATCTTGTGAAAAAACTCGAAAAATAATCATCGTTCAAAAAATGCAAAAAGTCCGCTTTAGGTATTCATTTAATAAAATCATTGTCGTTTTTTTTATCAAAATGGCGGTGGTAAATCTTCAGAGTCTAAAGCAAATCAAAAGTGTACTTTTAACCACCCCATGAGGAATCAAAAATTTAATTACGATTTAAGTATGTTTTACTAATAAGGATATGCTAGTAATCCAGTAAGCATGTGCAGTTTGGATGTTATATTAAGGGGAGTACGTAACACTTATACCGGCCCATATTAAATTAAGCAACTTTAGGTACATTTTTCTCAAAAAGGATAAGTGTTACATCTTTGAAATTTAACCCTAGAACCGGCAGATCGCACGAAACGTGCGATCATGACAACACATTTGTAACGCGTGATTGTATTGAATATTTGACCCACTAAAAATCTTCCAATCTCAAAAAGACAAACACCATTGGAAAGTTAATGTTTCAAACTTTTTTTTTGTATTTGCAATTTCTTTCTAAATCGTATATTTACATACGTAATCATCGTTGCAGTTTATTAGTTTTCTACAAATCAATCGGCGCCCGAAAATTCATACAAAACATAACGAAATTACTCAACTTTCGTCAGTCTCTAAAACCCGCCCAGTAGGTTGTCTTAGTTAAATCTATGTATCGATGGATTTATCACAATTTCCCCTATCCAAAAATTTTATCCAATCAAAAATCGGACAAATATTTCTGAAGTTGTAAGGGGTTTTGTAGACCCTTGCAATTGGTCAGTTTTCCAACCAATAAACAGCGTTATTTATTTCACGTGATATGTGTGTGACCTCAATCGCTTTTTAGAGATATTTTGGTATCTTTGTAAACATAATGCTTCAAGCTAACTTCCCCTGTAAACCAAATATGCTATATTTGAACAGTTTATTGTGTAGGACCGTGGGAAAGTGACTGCTAATACGGTCTCATCTAACGTTCGAATCTGAAGCCTAACGGACTTTTACAACATGGCTAGACATAGGAGTTTGCGCGCGCATCTTGTACAGAGTTTTCTATATTTTTCTAACTTTTGTTATTCAAATAATTCTAAGTCAAACACTTTTATGAAAAGATAATTTACAAGTATACAGTTCAGTTCTTTGATTTATTCTCTACACTTTGTTATAATAATATTTTATTTTTGGGCACAGCATATATTAGTAAATTACGTTTCTAACTTGGCATAATTTTGATAGCATACTTGTAGTAAGAACATAAAATCTCATGTTTTCAAAATAAGAAATTAGAAAATGTTAAATGTTTTTTTACAGTTCTATTTAGAACTAAATTACGAAACTTTTTTACATTTATGGAAAAAATTACAAAAAATGTTTACTACTTTTTATGTAGACTTAAAGTTGAACTTTTATTTTTCGTAACTGAACATTTTTTTGTTTCTTGAGCTAATAACTTTCTAAATTTTACATCTATAATTTTTTTACTGGCATATACAAATTCTTAGAACCTTTTTCTACAAAAAAGCTACGGAACACTTTTGGATTAGGGTTAATTTATTATTTTTGGCGAATTTTTGAATAAATGCTTGCACACGCCAAAAAATCCATTTTCGTTAAAGCTGCCGGTTCTAGGGTTAAAAAAAACATTATAAGCACCTTTTTAAGCAAACATATATTATTTGACTACTTTCAAAAAACTGGATCATACATTTTTATTTTTTGAAAAAACACTTAAAACAAACTCTTTTATAGGATCTACAATTTTTACACTATGGTAATGTTAAGATATGGTCTTGATTTTGCATGTATTTGTAGAAAACAGTATAAAGTATGACCAAACAAATATCATCTTTCTATCTTTAATAGTTCCCGAGAAAAATGTACCTGCGTCAATAAAAACTAAAGTTTCGGGAAACTAGCGTTAAAAGTCAAATCTTATAGAATGAGTGTGGCATCGTTCAAACATCCCTGCACCATAGCACAGAGGACATAAGTAAAGTAATCCTCTGTGACCATAGTCTCAATCCTCTGCCTGCTTCTCTTCTTCCTCCATTTCTATTTTCCTTTTTCTTCTGGCATTTCTCGCTGCTCTGGTCATGTTTTCGGCTGCTTTGTTGGCCATTTTTTCGCAAATGTCAAAACTGCGAAGTTTGTTTACTGCTTTGGAGTTTAAAAAATTAATTTTGTTTCTGTAATATTTGTTTGAATATAAAAAATATTAATAGGCCTACTAAAATTTTTTTTAAATATTATGGTGAGGATTAAGACTATGGTGCAGGGATGTTTTAACGATGCCACACTCATTCTAGATAAGTCTGACTTTTAACGCTAGTTTCCCTAAACTTTAGTTTTTATTGACGCAGGTACATTTTTCTCGGGAACTTTTAAAGATAGAAAGATGATATTTGTTTGGTCATACTTTATACTGTTTTCGACAAATACATGCAAAATTAAGTCCATATCTTAACATTACCATAGTGTAAAAATTGTAGATTCTATAAAAAAAGTTTTTTTTAAAATAAAAATGTATTAATCTTTTAATTACTATTGTCTACTTTTGATGCTTTGAGGTTTTTATAATCGTTTTGGTATCTGACTAAACGTGTTTAAATCGATGTGTACATGTTCCAAGTTTAGCACATTATTATACATCGCTGCTTGCACTCCAACCCCTTATTTCATCCTCACACACATTTTATATTTTATTATTACGTGTAAGGATTAATTATTACATCACAGCGAAAGTGATATCGCATATATTATTTCTCAAGACTATTTTTTTGTCGGTACGCCATAACTTCCTTAATACATCATCAAATTACATGAATGAGGCATCATTTTAAAGCTTTCCTTAACCACTACACGGGAAAAATAGACAAACAGCTTAAAATTCATGTTTTAATAACAAAAATTGATTTAAAAAAATTTTATATTATACTCTGTATGTTCCTAATGAAAGGCGCCATCTACTAACCATCTGTTTAACTAGCATGACAGCTGTTAGTTAGATTGTTTACACTGTAAGATTGTATAGGGAAACTGTTATTTATAAACCTATGTAAATAAATAAACTTAATTAACTGAATTAAATCAACGTGTTAAGTCAGGTAAATGTAGGCCTACTCCGAACTTGCGAAATATTCGCACGGGTCAGCTAGTATTAATTAATTTCCAAATCATATGTTGTTAAAAGAACCAGCATGATTCTTAAACTTAAACCTGAAGACATACAAATTATTGAACAGTATGAAATCAGCTGTTAATGAAAATGCTATTTAGAAAAGCCCAAATGCCAGTTAGGATTTTAAAGAGACGAGCATATTATTACCCCAACAATGAAACTCTATAATATGAGCTGTATATTATAATAATTTTTCTTAATATTTATAGGCTTTTAAGTTAATTGTAAATTTCAGTATTTTATCCTCAAACTTTAGGTTGTATTTTTGATATTGATGTGTAGAACATATGATGTAACTGCGAAGTTATCAGGTAATTTTGTTTACAAATTACACGTACGGAATTTATCAACCATTATATGTTTTTTAAACTGTATTATTATTACGATATTTAATTATAAAGCAAATTATATAACCTAATGTGTGAATATTATTGTAATTATTATTTAACCACTTTACTTGATTGTGCACGAACGAATACCATTACACTTACTTACATCTGCCACTTCTTGGCAGATGATATATACTTCAACTTGAACTGGAAGATGTTTGCAGAGTGATATAACCTGTTGTGCTAATAAGAAAACTGCATTCAGTAAGATGTATACGCCGGAAACCAAGGTCAATATGTAGGAAGGGGGTAACGTGAGAAAATATTGATTAAATATAAAAAGAAACTTATTTACTAATGAAGACGGGAGTTACGCGTATAGAGCAGGTGAATCGTTAGCCTAGGTTTAAACCTAGAGATTTCAACTGTACCACACTGAGGTAACGCCTTTCTGCAGCTTCGCTTTCCCGATAATATACTGAAGGCATATGTCCTACCTTTAATAATTAGTGACCAATTGTTAGCATTAGTGACAGATATTGAACTAATCAATAAGCAGAGCGGGAAAATTAAAAAAAAAACAGTCAAGCTGGTGGGATATGGGTACGTTAATGTAAGCGATTCTTGTTTACAATTATCATAATGTATGTAAAAAGTAATATATGATTCCTTTTATTTTTCAACGATGGTGTAAAATACTGTAATTATTTGGAGGCTAAAAATGCAGAAAATCATGGCTTATGTTTGGAATTAAAGTTATAACTTATTATTTAATATTTTATTATGTTAACCAATCCTACTATTTTGTCTTATAAAACCAACCCATATTATAGTAAAGTCATATTAACGACATTGTTTAACACGTTCACTGCTATGCAAATTACGTATTTCCTATGCTAGGAGATGACCTTTTATTTTTTATATTTATAGCCTAAAATTACTTTATGTTTTAACCTTTCTACGTCATAGTCACTAATATTTTAAAGCGAACGAAATACTCTGTGTATTGAAAATTCTCCCAATATAGGGGTTAGCGTGAGAAGCACGCAATGCAGTGTGTAGTGAAAATCAGGGCTCTATACCAAGGGCTAAATCGTTTCTTTGATCTCGGCACTGTGCCGCCAGTTTCACTCTGACGTCACTGTGCTGATAACTGCGAAGACTACAGCAGCGGACTCCTTGTGCGCGCTGTCGTTAACTCGCTGTTGTAACTCGACGGGAAAGCATCGGTAAAATAAAACTTATATATTCTTAATCTAAATTATGTACGTATTCTAACAGTATAAAAACTTTTATTTTCGAATTTTAATAATTGAAAATATTTGAGAATTATCACAGACTGACATGAAAAAGTTACTAAGCGAGGACATTTTTTATTTTTGGGTTACAAACAAACTTCCAGCGGGAAAGTTGTAGCCAATGAGTTGACCTAAACTTTTCAATCCACTGATTTGTGATAAAATGATTTCATCATTATGAAATAGTTTTTAAATGAGCGCGAGGTGGGGACGCATCGCCACTCCCGGTGTACTGTTGTTTGATACTGGAATATTTACATCCTTATCCATTATGTACATTTATGTACATATTGTTATTTTAAGGTAATATAGTAAATCACTTGTGCCCGGGTAATTATGCCAGCTAGAAAAAAAAGTATTATTTTACCTTAAAATAACAATATGTACATAAACGTAATGGATAAGGATGTAAATATTCCAGTATCAAACAACTGTAAAGTAAAAAGTGGCTTCAGTCAAAGAAACATTTAAGTACTCCGCAAATTAGACAACAATGAACAAATTAAATAAAATACAGCATATTTCTTTATTATAAGTTAATTCTTTTAATTAAATATGAAACTAATTTTTTTACGTAATTACGGTTTTCTTTTTCCATCATTGATCTCTAATTTTATTTCTTTGAATATTAATAATGATATTATTTTAAAACGTTAACCTCCAACTAACTTTTTGTGCCCACTTCAATAAAATATCACATTTTAATTATAAACTATAATTAGTTTATGTTAAAATAAAATGCTTACTTTTTTCTAGCTGGCATAATTTCCTGGAGACAAGTGATTTACTATATTACTTTAAAATAGCAATATGTACATAAACGTAATGGATAAGTATGTAAATATTCCAGTATCAAACAACTGTACACCGGGAGTGGCGATGCGTCCCCACCTCGCGCTCATTTAAAAACGATTTTATAATGATGTAATCATTTTATCACAAATCGGTGAATTGAAAAGTTTAGATCAATTCATTGGCTACAACTTTCCCGCTGGAAGTTTGTTTATAACCCAAAAATACAAAATTTCCTCGCTTAGTAACTTTTCCATGTCAGTCTGTGATAATTCTCAAATATTTTCAATTATTAAAATTCGAAATACCTGTTAAAATAAAAGTTTTTTATAGTGTTAGAATCCGTACTTTATGTAGATTAAGAATATCTAAGTTTTATTTTACTGAAGCTTTTCCATCGAGTTACAACAGCGAGTTAACGACAGCGCGCACATTACTGAAATATTACCAGCTGGTGTAGTGTCAGCATGGTGACGTCATAGGCGATTGATACTGGGTCACCGTAAATGAGCAAAATGGTATAGCCGTTGTTGTAGAGCCCTGGTGAAAATACTCTCAATACGGGGATTGGCGTGCTAAGCACGTAATGCACTGTCTATTGAAAATACTCCCAATATGGGATTGGCGTGTGAAGCACGCAATGCACTGTGTGTCGGCTACTTCTCTTATTTTTCAGTGTCAAGCTCACATGTGCGTCCTTAGCAGTGAACAGTTAACCCATTTCCGTCTAATGTTTTCGAGTGCTGCTATATATATTCTACTGCTAAACAAAATCCAATCCGACAAAACGTGCTATTTTTACAGTCATAGAACATAGTTTTTATTCTTTGCAAAATGTTCTTCTTTCCGGCAAAAATTGTTAGATTAAATACTGTATGATCTACAATAAACAATTCAGAAACATGTCTATGAAAAGTAAATGAGTCAATAATTTAACTTACGGCTGCCACAAGATTGCTAATGGTTGCTGATTGATGATGTGTTAAAACAGTTCTTTTAGAATACCCCTTTCGTTCTTATCAGATTGTCTTGGATAAGTAAACGTAGAGGGTTATGAAATGTTTATCCACAGGATATCAAACTGTTTTTGAAGGTCGTGTGAATCAAATGAAGTGATTGTTTCTCTATGTGATCCTGCTGAAATCACTGGTCTCCTAAAGGATGGCAAATTTCAAATTTCGTGTTCAGCAGAATCATTTGAAATCCCTAACAAAATTAATGATAACCTGTTTTCTATATCGTTCTAGATTCATAGTCACATGATTTGTTCTATGAAATAAGAACAAAGTATGCCATTCGCACTTTTATCTGCATTTCAAACCTTAACATATCTATATCTTTTAAAGAAATCTACCAATAGCGTTAAATGTTTATGTTCATTAGTAATTTTTTAGACATACTGTTTACAGATTATATAATGTACATAAAAATAATAAATTTTTACATGGAATTTACTATTTTGGAGACATTTGCGTGCGAATACACCACTGAAAATACAGTCAATATATAGAGTGTCACAAAAACCCTTATCGCGATATAAAAGATCGGTTTATATACATTAACATAACCACCGAGATCACTTTATTGCAAGTTTTATAAATTTACTTTGTGGTCATTTAAAATCAATTGTGTATCCAAGAATGGTAGGCAACATTGCAAATCTGGGAGAGCGGATTGAAGATGGGTTTTGCAGGATTAGAGCTATGCCTGGAATGTTAGATCAAGTATGGTTGTCTAAGGGCCGAGTTAGGGCAATGCGTTGTTGCCAATGGAGGTCACATGAAACGTTTAATTTATGTGAAAGGTTTCTACCCCTTTTCTTCTGTTACGATATTGTATTAATGTGCAGTTCCATTTATTTTTATTATTATAAACAATTGTAAAGTTCTAAGTAATTGTAACTACTTTATTTGCCAACTATAAATAAAACATTTCTACTGAAAATGCAATGTTGCAGTTGGTGCAGTTAATTTTACTGCTATTTTGATAAAATTTTAGTAATCAATACATTTTTTAAGCATTATTGAAGCAAAATATCAGTCGTCATTTTGAAATGGTTAAGTCGCACTTGATTTTGTAATCCATTTCAAAGCAATGGATTTTATTTAAAAGTATAACAATTTTAAAAAAATGGTTTTAGGCAATTTTGGGTGTTTTAGACAATTACCAAAATTATGTTTTCAGTTTTGTCAATAAGTCGGTTTTCTTTGACAAATAGAAACAACAAAACCCATTTTGTTTGTCGTTAAAATAAATATTTTGTCTCTTGTACATTTTTTGTAAAGTTAACTGTTTTTTAGATACTTCTCGTAGAAATGTTTTAGTGGCAGTCATTTTGAAAAATATGAAAATAAAGTCTTTATGTTTGCTATACTTGTAAAATCTTTACATACAAAATGCTCATACGAAATTTGAACTCAACATCGTTTCTATTTATGGTGTTTTATTGAATTTTTTATAAAAATACAAAATAGTGAATTGTGATTAAACTAAACCAAATTCTAACATGTCAATGACATTATTTATTTTAATGTATAGGACCATACTTATATAGTGTGGTAAGGTTTCTTGTCACATTGTATATACTATTCAGACTGGGGTAAACATCCCACACACATTACAATATTTCATCTTCTAGTTGACGTAGGATGGACATACATTTTTCAACTTGAGTTTAGTCAGTTTTACTGCCATTATTTTAGTTAATCCATGCTCTTAGTAGCGAATGTATCATGTTTCCAATACTAGAGGTCAAATAAATGTTTTTCTCGTGTGTTATGATCGAAATTAAATAAGCCTGTTTAAATTTATTCCTACTAACTTAATGTGCAACTAAAATACAACAGTTCTGTTTTCAGCAAAGGAGAGAACAATTTTAGAGATAATTTAATAAGCAAGAACACCTCGTAGATAGCTCAACTAAGAAAATGTTCGTCCATTGATGTGCCTATAACCTTTCTATGTCGACTGGAAGATGAGGTATTGCAATGTATGCAGGACCTTTACCCAATCCTGTAGTATAAGTTGTACGTAAGTATTATAAAAACCGGGAAATCAAACAATGGAGTTAGGGGTCTGTATACCTGCTCAATTTATTGACCGAACGTAAGCGAGGTCTCCGTTTTAACTCGACCGTTCGGCATTTCGTCTGTGTGTCTGTGTGTCTGTCTCACGCTTACGGCCAAACGCCTTGACCAATTTTGATGATTTTTTGCATGAATGTTCCTTATTCCTAGGCCGAGCCATTTATATATAAGGTTTTTTCCATTTTTCATTTTTAACCTATTAAATAAAATAAAAATGGCGGCCGCACCGTTTCTCTCAGTGTAAGCTTTTTTCCAAAGCCAGTTTGTGGCTTAACCGTAAGTCGAATTTAAAAACTAATGACATTTTGCTGTTAGAAAATTTGATTTTCAACAAAATTGTATTCTTGATTTTTTTCCGTATCTCTAACGGTAAGCTCACAAAATGGCCGTAAACTTCGAATTTGTTAAAAATCGTCCAAGTTTTTGTATTTCAACCATGTTTTTATACGTTTATTCTAAACCAATTCAAAAGTGTTCCATAGCTTTTTTGTAGATAAAGGTTTAAAGAATTCATATATGCCAGTAAAAAAAATTATTGAAGTAAAATTAAGAAAGTTATAGCTCAAGAAACAATCACGTTCAGTAACGAAAGGAAAATGTTTAACTTTAGGCCTACATAAAAAGTAGTAAAAATTATTGTAATATTTTTCATAAATGTAAAAAAGTTTCGTAAATAGAATTGTATAGAAATATTTATCAATTACAAATTTCTTACTTTGAAAACACCAGTTTTTATGTTCCTACTACAAAACTGCTAACAAAACTAGGCCTGTTTTGAATAGTAATTTAGGAATATATCATTTGCCCAAAAACGACATATTATTATAAGAAAGTGTAGAGGATAAATCAAAGAATTGAACTGTATACCTGTAAATTATCATTGTAAATTTCATAAAAGTATTTGACTTAGCTTTACTTGAATTACAAAATGAGATGAAATAAATGAAATCTCGCGGCGATAAAGGACACACAAAAAATGACCGTAGGACACCGTGGGAAGTGTTGGTACATGTAATGGGTTGAGATCACTATCACGACGTTTTAACATCATTTGTTTTAATTATTTCTAATATTGGAATATGATATGAAACTTAAGTTAACTTTTGATACATTGTTAAGTTTGAGTTATTTAGGTATGTAAATATTTAATTGTATGTTATCCCTCTATAAAGCGATATTTTTAGCTATCTTACGCATTATTAACCTAAATAAAACGCAATGCCTCCAAAAGAAAATCTTTAGCAGTTACAGCTCAAGAAAAGAAATAAAACCGAGAACTAGAAATCCCGGAATCGCGGGAATTGTAAATAATGTGTCACTGGCTAAACCTTGTGGGAGTAACCTTTACTGGCACACTATTTTTAATCTAAGTTCAAAACCACATTTGTTATTTCAACGAGCGAGGTCTACTGTTCACAGAACTACTAGTATACGTTAGTACGGCTTACTTTTGTAATCGAAACCAGTTCGAACACTTTACATTCCTATTTATCAATATCGGGTTTAATTTCGAAAACATTTATAGGCTAGGTAAGAACACAAATACCCATAGATAAAAAAAGTTTGAAAATGACATTGACCTTCAGTTGATTTCACCTGGACCTACTGCTTGGGGGACTCGTTGACTTAATGGCATAGTCTAAGGGACACTCTATTAAGCAAACACGCAAAGTGTACAAATCACTGCTATTTGCTAAAGCTGGGCAACTAAGATAAAGTATGTCGTAATAAAGCACTTAAAGATTCGCGATGTCTGCAAACAAGTACACCGGCACATATGACGTTTATGTCGGTAAATCACATATTATTGACAAGTAACAATGAAACCTTTCAGTTCCCTTTGTTGTCAGACAATATGAAGTGATATATGATTGGTTTCTGAAGTAGGCGGGTTTCTACTGTACGGTGTGTTATATCATTTCGTAATTAAATGAAATATTGCACCAAAGATCGGATCTGAAGGCGTTTTAACCCATCTCTATTAGATTGGTTTGTTTGCATGCTCCATTTATTTTATTTAAGTATTTTTATTTGTAACATTTTGCACATTTAAAAATAAGTAATATAGGATATAATTTATTCGATTTTAAATTGATACAAATAATAATCATATAGTTTTATCCAAGCGTGCATTGTAATTTACTATCTATACACCTTATCGTTGCTATCAACAAAACATAAACTCTTATATTATTTTACTAGCTGACCCGAGTGAATATTTCTCAAGTTTGGAGTACTTTGATTTAATACGTTGATTTATTTCAGTTAATTACATTTATTTATTTACATTGGTTTATAAATAACAGCTTATAACAATTTACAACGCTTTACGTTGATTTAATTTGTTTGATTTGCGTGACAGATTACACTTGCATATAGAAAGTAAACAATCTAACAGCTGTTATGTTAGTTAAACAGATTGTTAATAAATTGCACCTTTCATTAGGAATCTTATGAAAGTTCTTTTAATGATAATACAGAGTAATTCTGGGTATTGTTGACAACTACCAAGAAATACATTTTTCCTTTTTTTTGACAATATCTCTGTTGTTCTTTGAGCTACAGACAAAATAAAAAAACCATGGAGTTTGTCATTAAAAATGTAAACTTTTTTGTCTCTTGTAATTCTTTTGTAAAGTTAGCGGTTTTTGAGATATTTGACATTAAAAGTTATAAACGGCCGCCATCTTAAAAATATTTAAAATATTGTTCTAATTTTTCGTACAGTGATAAAAGGTTAAGCAAAAACTATGTGACAAAGTTTGAGCTCAATATCTTTTCTACTTCTAAAAATATTAAGTATTTTGTAAAAAAAAACACATACACACAGACAGACCGAAAACGGAATGAGATAGGACACATGTTAAATTACATTTTTTGTTTCTTTTGACGTGCTGAATAACGTGATAAAGTTTGTTCATATGGTTTCAAGACACCCTGTATATGATGATGATTAATTTATCGCAAAACTTTGTATCAATCGAATCTCAGTGGTCAACTAAAAAAAACCTTACATTAGAAAAAAGTACAAATTACTTTGAAGTGAAAGTATTATTCCTTTAGACAATTTAAAAAGAATTATGTAACAAACATTTAAACATATTCTTTTTTATGAATTGTATAAAATAAAGGAATCAGGATAAAATGAATTAGAAAAAAATTGAATTATTGGTAAAGAGATGTTCTGATACGAGTGGGGAAGATTGCTTACTGTCAGAGGCTTAAGGCCATTGATGATTTGGAAATGAAAGGCGGGATGATGTGAATATAAGACGGATGATTGATACCGTTCCTTTGTTGTGGATTTTCCTATTGTTAAGAATTTATTTTGATAAATTTTAATACTGTTTTAACCGAGTATATGTTCCTTAAACATGTGTGTATTACGCATTATTTGATTACAACGTATAGTTCACTTTTCGTTTATCAATTTACTACTTTATAAACGAGTTAAATTTGAAAAAACGTCGAATTTACAAACGAATGTTCATTGGGATGAAGTTTTGTATTTGGTTAGATATTGTGATTAGTATGAACCAAGCTAACGAATTTGCAATAATCATTGGGGAGAATTGAGGTGAACTTAAAAACTTTTTATAAATTTGATTTTTAATTGAATAAAAGGTTGGGTGTAATGTAGCCTATGTTGTAATTCCTTAAAATCTTTTAGGTTTGAAGAAGTGTACTTGAGTTTCGTTTAAAAATATTGTTCTTACGAAAACCTAAACACTTGTTTAGGATTTTACATAATTAAAACTCTTAATGTGATGAACTTGAAGTCCTGGGGATATTAGTAATTTGTTAAAAACATTGTTTGTCTTTTAATAAATATTTTAGAATGTATTTTAGAAAAAGTTGATGTTATATAATATAATATTCAGGTAAAATAGATGTGTCTTGTTTTAGGTGAAAAACTATAAATTATATAACAAACACGCTAAGTAAATATTATTACATATTTATTTGAAATTAATCTTTCAAATGTCTACAGTTTCTGCAAAGGTTGTATTTTCTCGTGAATGTGTTTTGCAATTCAAATTGTGTTGATTTATTATTATTTCTATGTATTTTTATAATTTGAGATTGTTTAAAACTTATTTTTATGTGATAATTTTAATATATTTTTAGAATGTAAACAAAGTAATATTGTTTAAACCTTCTCTTCTTTGTCGACACTCTTTAATTTCCTACAAACCAAAGCAATGATAGAAATACAAGGAGACGTAAGGGGAAAGAGAAGTCCTGAGGGATAACGTTCCAGGATTTAATAAAACACATTGAGTCGTATATTGGGTGGGATCATGACGGAATAGAAATGATTCTGTTCGGAGCCAGGCACGTGGTATCGTCTGATATTGTGATTTTCTCATTTTAAGAGACGTATGTGAGTAACCATTTCGGTTCAGTTAATCTCAAAACTATATTAGGTGCAGGTACTTTATACGTAAAGAAATGAACTAAATATAAACATACTTTATTACTATCACAAAACACAAGCTTTTTTATTATTTAAATTTTATAAAAATGTGAATATTATTATTACTTGGTTACAATTAAAATACTTATCAATTCTTAAATTTAACTAATTTGCTGTTTTCAATAATTTATGTGCATATTGCTTATTGTAAAAGTGGCACAGAAAAAACGAAAAAAAATTTCTCATAAGCCTTTGTGATGTCTGTCGATTTTAATCACCGCTGAAAGAATGGCAACTGCAAAGAACGTGTTTGAGTAGAAACGAATGGAAATACACAATAAAGCAAGTATGTTTAGGATTTTGACACCTTATTGTTATTCTGCTCAAGGTTACAATGTTGAAAAATCAATCTAAGTTTATTCCGCGAAATAAGTCCAGTTTATTTGGAGTAATGTTTGCAGTTTCATTAGTATTGTTTTACGACACACAGAAAAATGTACATAATTTAAAGTTGGGCTTAACAAGTACATTTCAGAAAATTATTTTGAATTAGTAATTATTTTTCGGCAAAGCGATTGTATTTAACGATTGTATTTAACTCAATCGTTAAACTTTTATTTCGGTATGTTGTTTGGTAAGTACTGTTGTAAACAATAGACATACAAATCAACATTAAGTTCAGCTTTAAAATAAGGTGGATGCAGCCCATAAAACAATTTAAAACTATGTAGCAATAAATAATCCCTTTTAATTTTACAAAAATGTATAGTATTAAAAAATCGGAGCTTTACTTTCACTGTCATTTTTAATCGAAAAAATTAAAAGGTAAAAGTAAAGGCAGTTTTAATCAGTTCTTTTTTAATTATTTTTTTTTATAATGGTATCTTTCTCTTCATATTTTTTAGTATTATAAAATATATAATACCCTATGTATACACATTAGCCATATGAGGTATTGAAAACCTTTCGTTAAGTTGAAAATGTGTGGGGAATTTTCAATTTCTATATATTTTACTATTTGGTGTCCGAATCAACTTTTTAACCTCGTTTTTCTTCTCCAGATTAAATAATAAAGATAAGGGCAATAATCCTACAGAGGCCATTTTTCTCGCTTAGTTTATTTTATTTTTCGACTCTAACGGATTGGGGATTTACTCCAACAGGTTTTCAAAGTCAACTTATTTGGCTTAGCACCAATTTCCTCCCCTCTCTTCTAAATGAATCTCGGCAAGAAGACGGTATTTCGCTCTTACTTCGATATATAAACGTGTTTCATATTTCCTCATTATTTTTGTGATTCAGCATATGCTAAAGGCATTGGTCATTGTGTTACCGTTGTACCAATCACAATACGTCTCTATAATACGTTCTAATCACCAATGACAAAACAATAAAATACCTTTAGTTAAATGAAACTTTCTTTAATGAAAATTAAAATTTTTACGTATATTTCACGCTTTTTGAACACCTGTTTCTGGCTGTTAACTGCATACGGTATTTAAGGAATATTTATATTAATAAATAGATTAAAAACAAATTACTGCAAGGTATTTTAAGACTTCTAAAATTGCAAACTTTATGCGCAAACAAACAAAATTTATTTTGAACAATATAATTAGGTTGATTTTCCTACTTTGCAAACAAGTATACCGGTTGTGGGGAACAAATATTTCAGGAGTAAACAAATATATATATTTGTTATATGCTAAACCAAACAGATTTAAAAAAAAATAAACAATGTATTTCTTGATTAAGAAATATATTACAGGTATAGTATTTGATGGATGTAACGTGTTTGAGAGAGTGAGCTGTGTGCCTAACTACTTGGTAGATTAGTTAGATTGAATTCGATTTGCGAAATATTTTGCCCTCAATGTATACGCTGAGGACTGTTCGTAAACAAATGTGTTGGGCAAGGTCATTCAATAAACAAACATCTTGACGTTAACAAAAACTACCTTCGGCAACTAGGCCAGCCGAAACCTGTTTCCGTCCGCGAAGTCCAACATTATGATAATCACACGGTAGCGGTTGATGGGGTAATAACCACTTTACCAGATCATTCGCCTGGCAATAAAACCCAAATTTCGGTCGCTAATGTTGATGAGATTTGAAGTACATATGTTTATTTCTTTGCAAAATACCAAACATGGTTTCTTTGTTTGATGTATTAAGACATTTATAGTAGCAACCTTACATATTTGTAATACTTCTCGAGTCAGCGATACCTTTTACTATTACAAACACTACTAGTTAAACATTGCAATTAATTGATCACCTAAAATTTATCTACAGCACATTTTAAGTAATATTTTGTTATTTTAAATGTATACTTTAAGGCCTGGTGTTACAGTGTCGACATTAAGATTCAAAATTCTAAACGTAAAACACCGACGAGGATTAAATTAAAAATATGATTCTAGACCACTAACACTATTTTCAAATTGCTCTCGCAGACGATTGTTGATAAATGTTTTTAATCTGGATCAAGACCATTTTTCTAAATTGTCTAAAAAAAATAAATCAACGTGGCTGTAAAGAATTTATGAACGTCCTTTTTTATTTATTTCAACTAGGTTTAACTACAATTGAAATAAATGTGAGCATAATATTAATAACATTTTACTCTCGATTTATAAAATTGCATTACACATTTTTTGAAATCTGAAAACAAAATATATTAAAATCTACAATCAAAATAACACGAATACAAAACTTTCACGAGCAAAAAGGATGAATAAGCAAGTACCATTTGGCACTTTTTTTAGGAATTTTTATTTTTAACAAAGAAAAAGATATTTTTTTTAACTTTGATAAAGACTAATAAAAAAATGTAATTTATAATTTTAAAATTATAGTTTATACACGTGATTTGAAAATTTTTTGACTTTTTTTAACAGGATATTCAGATAGTTTGAAATATTAATAATAAATGTTATTTCTATACCACTTTTATAAAGTAAACGATTTATACTTTTGTAAGAACTCGATTTACTAATTATGAACATGTAACTTACAAGCATTTGTGTGCACATTAAATTTTATGATATTCCTCTACAGCTTAAACAATCGTTTCTCTGCCATTCAAAATATGGTCTCCCTCTTTCTTTCTCTCTCTCTCTCTCTCTCTGGCCACTTTTAATTCAGATAATTGTTCACACAGCTCAGTGTTCAAGTTGCAAATTATGTGAGATGGATACGCAATAAGATCCAGGTCGTCCAAGCATAGAATCAATCGGGTTTTACCTTGGCCCGAGGGTGAGGTCGCTAACTTTGAGATACCGTTGCCCGGAAGAGAGTATCTAATTAATTTGCAAGACTTGTAGTTTCTATTGGACATGTTTGTCTTTACTTTGCCGATAAAAATCTAAGTCATCCCTATTTCGGTTGATTTGCGGAAGCATGCTTTAATAATAGAGACACGTAAGGTCAAATGATCGTCGGATTATACTCGGGTGGATCTGTTTATTTTATTACGGGTTGTATTTAGTTAATAGTATAGGTAATGTGATACAAAAGAAGGCTTTTGGTTGAATTAATACACAAGTGAGATATTTTGTCCATAGGTTCTTTTTATCGTAACCATTGTAGAAAAGTGTCTACCAATTCCCCCCCCACCAGAAGGGTGTATGGGGGGGTAGTCGAAAGGGTACAAGACACGGTTTTTGTGCTTTAGCGGTGGGCTTTTTAAAAGACGCAAAGAATTAAAATTTATACTAGGAAATTAAATTTTGTACAAATGCTAAACAAAAGAAGTACCCCCAAGGTGTAGTTACGGGGTTTAAAAGGAAAATATGGTTTTTAAACAAAAAATTTGAATTAAAAAATCGTACATTTTTACATACACACCAACATACCAACACATACACACACGTGCGTCTACAACGGCGATGATAACCACCCAGGTTTTTTGCCTATATATATATATATATATATATAAACACGCGCGCGCCCACATAATATATAATTATATTACACACAAAACATATTAGCATGTATCTATATATATAAAAGCGAAATACCACTCACTCACTCATCACGATTTCTCAAAAACTACCGAACGGATTGAAATGAAATTTGGTATGTAGCTTCCTCTAGGGCCATAGGTGCTCACCAAGAAAGGGTTTGAAAAAATTGGAAATTTTAGGGGAGTTTAGGCGGTAAAAATTACTAAATCACGATTTCTCCAAAATTACCGAACAGATTGGAATGAAATTTGGTATGTAGCTTCTTCTATTACTCTAAGTGCTCGCTAAGAAAGGGTTTAAAAAAATTCGAAACTTTAGGCGGGTTTGGGGGATCAAAGTTATTAAATCACGATTTCTTCAAAACTACCGAACGGATTGGAATGAAATTTGGTATATAGCTTCCACTAGGGCCATAGGTGCTCACTAAGAAAGGGTATGAAAAATTTCGAAATTTTATTAGGGGTTTGCGGGGATCAAAGTTACTAAAATCATAATTTCAGATCTTTTATTATTATGACAATAGTGCTTTTATTATTTAAGATCTATATATATAAAAGCCAAATACCACTCACTGACTGAACACTTAAAAAGAATACAATTACGTTAAAAAGACTGAAAATACCAACCACCACGGGCAACGCCGTACGGGTCGCCAGTATTATATATGCCTATATTGTATATTATACACAGGGTGTAGGCCTATATAAATATGTAAATGTGCGTGGGTGTTTGTGTACGTGTTGGTATGTTAGTGTGTATGTAAAATTGTGCATTCACATATATACACATCCAAGCTTAAAATCTATAATTTAAATAAAACTATTAACTCAAATTAGGCCTGTAGTTATAATATAGCATGTGTGAATGAGGCAAATAGCGATATTTTTTTACATTGCGCGAGTTTTGAAGCACTTAGGATGACGTTTACAGTTTTATAAATTAAAGGTATTGATGTAAGCAACAATGTTTACATTGAATGTCTATTAGAATAATGTTCCCCAGTTTCCCGTCATACGCGTCTTTTTTTCGATAAACACGTTTTTTGACCTTTTAACCCCCATAACTATTCCCCCAAATGTCACGAAAGAGGTGCTCAAGGTCTCAACATGTAGGTGATGCAATAAATAACAATTTCCAAAAAGAAATTTTAAATTGTATTTACGATATTTTTGTATTCCAAATTTTCTGTTTAAAAACCACTATTTTCCTTTTAAACACCCCTCCTACATCCCACCTTGGGGGAAGAGGGTAAGGGCTTGACTTTTTTTATTTCATTCTTATGCTAAAAAGAGCCTTCGTACCAAATTTTAAGTGTTTAGCATGACTGAAGTTTTGGGTCATTTTCTTATTTTTACCACAACACGAAATCTAAAGCCTTTAACATGTCAAATGGGGTCTTAAATAACAAAAATTTCTTAAGTTATAACTTTTCTATGTAATGTTTATTTAAAAACACACCGTTTTTACGCTAAAGCACATAACACGATTCTTAAACCCTTTCAACCCCCCCCCCCTCCTCCCCAACCCCCTTCCAGAGGGGGGAAATTGGTAGACTTTTTTTCTACAGTGTTTAAGATGAAAAGAACCTGTGGACAATAGATCCCACCTGGGTGTATTTATTCCAACAAATAGGTTATTTTACTTGTACTTTTAAAAAGGCCCGCGTTTTAACAAAACAAAAAAATTTATATATAAACTATCTAATTAGTTGAATAACGTTTTGTAAATAACACAATTTCAATTATTTAGATTTGTATATCATAATTAATGAGTTATTTCTGACATCAGTATATTACTCCATTAAATATTTGTTCTTTATAAACACTATACATTTGATAATTAATTCCTTAAAAGTTGACAAAGTTGGACTATTTTTGCTTTGTACTAATTATAATACAACAATTTTTGTTTTTGTTTTGTAATGTGTAAGTCCAAATTTTTGTTTTGCGCTCGTATATTTATATATATTCTATAATGTAAAAGAACCTTATCCTTTCAGATTCAAAATGGAAACAAGGATAGCAAGGACGTGGTTGTGCGCCACCTTAGTCATCGCTCTTCTACCTTTGTGTAGCTTTGAAGACGCCAAACCACATTCTAGGCAGAAGAGGCTTCTCTGGATAACCAACGATGGAAGACTGGCCCTCCCACCTGGCACAAGTCTTACTATTACCCCTACGATATCACTTCCATTCGTCAGATATCCACCAATGGGTTTCTTATCGAACATGTCCATAAGTCTACCTTTCACAAGTAAGAATATTATTTGCATCTTATTTTATACAGAATATTAAGTTTAAAAATTATTGTACTTAGCAATATAACATGTATAATAAATAAAAAATTATTTATTTTTTATAATTGTTGGATCATCTGAATACAATTGTTTTAAATTCAGAACATTTTGTATTTTACGTTACAATATCTGAGTAAAATTTAAGATAATAATTAATTGTCTAAGAATACGTAAAAATTATCTGAAATGTTGTTTAATCTTTAATAATTACATAATCATATCAAACTGGAACCAATTAATTCAACTGTCAAACACAGGAAAACGTGAACAGACTTTATTCATGTTGGTTTTATAATGATAATGTTTTAAAGTTAAGTATTACTATTATTATTGTTATAATAATACACTACCACTACATTGTTTTTTATATGCAATAACTAGAAATATACTTATGTTTTATGTATTTGTAAAAAATATTTAAAACAGAACTAAAACAAATATTTTAATATATTATATGTCATAACTATTATTAATAAACGGTACCAGGAACTGGCACATACTTTCTCACAAACATATTTAAATTATTAAACAGATTCACGGTGACTTGTAGGGTGGGGTAGGAGAGGTGATTTTGTATTAAAGTTGTTTTCCCATAAAAATCCGTAAAATAGCGGAAAACCCAACTTTTCTCAAAAACGGCTCGAACGATTTTGATTAAAATTTTACAGTTTATATTACATTAGGTCCCTAATAAACTTTAACATTTTAATCAAAATCGTTAAAGCCGTTTTTGAGAAAAGTTGATTTTTCCGTTATTTTAAGGGTTTTTATGGGAAAATTACCCTTAAAAATAAAAAATTCACAAAAATGAAAAAACACCTGGAGATACCATGGATTAGTACCTCCATACCAAATTTCATCAAAATCGGACGACTGGTTTAGGCTCTAGGTCTGATAACATCCACACAGACACACAGACACACACACAGACACACACACAAACATCACTCCGAAAACCACTTTTTTAAGTTCAGGGGGGCCCAAAACGGATATTTCCACCAAAAACTCAAACTCGAAAATTTTGACGAATACAATACTTTCTCCATATACTATGGTATAGGGGGAGAAAGTAAAAATACTAAAAACATTACAACGAACACAAAAATTCAATTCTATAAACATCGCACAAACATCATGGATGTTTTAAATTTGTGATATCATGAAGCATTTTCAAATTATCTCTGACAAATCTTTTCTGAAAGTATATTTATACCAAAGTAATATACTCTGCGGTCTATACATTTCAACCTATGATGGTCATTATTATGCTTATTTTTGTAGAGAGACACAATTTATACATTTTTAATTCTTTATTTATTCCAACACATCATTATAATAAGAATTTCATTTAGAGGTAATAACTTTTTCTGTGTCTCGATTATTTGCTTAGAACGCATAACGCTGACCGATATTCAATATTCACTTTCAACAACATCGTTTACTTGCACTATGCGAACACACGAAGTACGTGCACGTGGAAAAGCATAAATAATGATGTGTACACTATTATCGATTGCTACATGCTACTGGACGTGCAAATCCTACCGGTAATGCTCTGCAAGTTTTTAAATTACGGTTTGCGGTATTTTATGATAATTTAAATGAAAAGTTTATAGGCCCAACTAACTACAGGTCCATTTTGTACTAACAAAGTATTTTTAATTTTGGCGTTTACCTAAAGTATGTGTAAATCTACTCTATATTATAGAGAGGAAAAGTTTATTTAACTGGCTATAAGATTTTTATAGAAATTTCACTAGTGTTCAAAATTACTATCCGGGTAATATGGATATATTTTATCACAATTTTTCAAAAAGACGCTGACCAGCTGTTAAAACTGTGTGTTTGGTGCCTTTTGTACCCAAACAATTATTACAGATCAACCGAAACAGTAAATTGGATACATTTTTACTTTGAAAAGATCTACAAATTTACGAGAAAGCCAAATTGTATTATTACAGGTTTTTTACAAAACTCATTTTAAACTTTCCAGTGACATTGCGAGCTGACATTTTATGCCTTTATTAGAGATAGTAAAATAGTAATCAGCAGTTTATTTGAATTATTTTAGTTAATAAATAATCGGTAGGTAAAGCAATTGCTAATTTTTATTTTGTTGATAAACTTTATTTGATAACGTAGTTGTTCTTTGTTTGTTATTGTTACTATTTTAATACGAAACTACTTATTCAAATTAAACAAATAACTTAATGACATGTTAATCTTAGTTTTATAAGATCATATCTCAGTTAGATATGCTCTCAGAATTGGGTAACTTTGAAAATGTAACCTACAAGAATCATTAATTAATTGTACCTCAGTGTAGTTCTAAACGTTTTGATTAGAAATAGGTGTATTAAATTAAATATCCATTTTCGTTTATTCAAACTAGTTTTTATTTTTACAAATTAATATTTTTTAGAAAAGCTTGGCAAGCTGTTAGTTCCTGAATATAAGAGAAGTTGAGTACGACAGCTAATTAGTTTATAAAACTTGTATGTTACTAATGTTAGTACAATTCTCTTGAACACAAGTTATATATTTATTGAGGAAAACCAATTTAAACGAAAATTGTTAATATTCAGTCTTGCATGAGAAACAAACAATAGTCCTACCATAATTTAAATGGTTAAAATTATTACTTAATATTTTTGTTATTTTACCCCAAGCACTAAAGATGGCGGCATTGCCTTGGAACAGCGTGTGAATTAATTATTTCTGAAAATCAGTAAACTAGGCGTATACTATTTACGAAATCATCTTATAAGTCAAGTTCCTTTATTAATACATATAACTTTTATGTATTAATAAAGGATATGTATGCCAAAAAATTTATACGTTTTCTCTAAAAAATATTATTTACGATTTCCCAATACAATAGTTTGAAATATTGTACCTTTTTACATCGATTATTAATTAAGTAATTCAATTAACTAGTTAATTTTTAAGATAAAACATATTAATTTGTTACTATTTGCGGAACAATCTATTGAAATCAATGATATGATTTATTATGTTTTACTAATTTAAAAAAATGTTACCTTATAGGCTAAATTGTTGTAAAGTCAGAGATTAATAGTAGTTATTTCCCAATCTGTTTAGTTGTAAACAATGTCGAGTTTCAGAATTAAACAATCGATAGAGTTGAAAAATGTAATAATTATGGTTTTAGTTAAAGTGCATAGGATAAATTATTGCACTTTTCTCATAAATATTCTAAAAAAATCCTGGAGAATTCCAGACTACTATAACCACTGCGGACCATGTTTATAAGGAGTGAAAATTACATATCTGTGTGTTTTATACCAGGGAATTCCAAAAGTCATTGAAAGCAGCCGAAGCTAAACGTAATATAATTTGCCAAATATTTTATACGAATAAAATTTAAGGTATGTTCAGAAAAAACCGTCAAAAAGATAGAATGAAGGTCGGGTTCAATGGCTCGTGCGAGTCACAGAAGCCATTATTCTTTGAGGAAACCGCATTACAGCCAATAAAGAGATAATAAATTAGCCCACTTACACCATACAAAAACCGTTCAAGGTGTATTAGCCACATGCTCAGCTATTATGTGGTCAGGCTACTTCCTAAACCTCATCAATCAGTCCTCAGAGTTCTATTTTGTAAACTGAATTAAAAATATTACCTTCACTTTGTCAGAAAATACTTTATGTTAAGAAACTATTTATTATTGATTTATTAAAATAATACTTAAGAAACCTTCAAAAGTAAGTTCGGTTCTGTTATTTCAAACCCTAAACATACTGCCATTAAAGAACTTATGTGTTTAAAGTCTTACGTATTTTCTATAAGATAAGTGGAAATTAAAAAGGTCTCCTCGACACCATAAAAGCAAGACTAAGAAATAAAACTGATATCATTGTGGCAAAACTAAAATTAACAATATTTATGAAATTTTTTACATATTTGGCTCCAATATTTTTTAATAAATTACCGACCGACTTAAAATTCTGTACAAGGTTTACAAAATTCGGCAAAATGCTCAAAGTAGTTTTAATAAATCATAATAATATATACTTTTTCTTTAAAGTAATAGTAGTGTAAATTCGGGTAGTATGAGTCTTTAGCGTAATGAATGTGAATATGTGTGAAATGATGTTGGTACATTACATGATTGTATTACATTAAAACAGATTTGTTTGTTCGAGAGTAAAGGCATAATAAAATAATGGTATTATTTGATATTTATGTTTTTTGGGGTGGGTGGGTCCGGCGAAGTTGTTTTTTGCTTTCTTTAAGGTTTATAAAAAAAGATGTAGGCTATATAGTGTAGGTTGGCTCAGCAACAGGAACTTAACCTCAAGCCAACTAAGATCCTGAATTGTTACATTTACAAGTAGAATGTGAAGTGTGATTATTCTCGTTTTATTGTATTTTGTTTTATTTTAATGTACTTTTTTATTATTTTATTAAGAGTGATTAAGTTTGTAAATATTCTTTAAGAAAAATTTGAGGAATCAGTAAATTCCATTAAATTTTTTTTAAATGTTAAGAACACTCGCTTTACTTCGAAGCCGATAGTTTTCACTATATGCATTCGCAAATATAGGTATGTGCATACATTGAAATTTAGTAATTATTGATAATTAACACAACTTCCCAGGGGCGGATTCAGGATTTATGTTTGAGGGGAAGGCACTGCTCCTGGTCGGGGGTATGGAATACTCCCCAGGAAAACAATTTAACGCATGATTTAAGCAAATAAGGATTGATTTTTCAAAACTAGTTTTACGTTGGGGTTTTAAGCTAATAAAAGAATTGGTATACCATACAGTTAACTTCAACTTAATTTAACACATTATATTCACACTGACAGTGTCAACACATGAAATAGAAAAAAATATGATTCAATATCTACAACAAGTTGAATCAAGATACACCTAATAAAATGTTAAATTGATTGCAATTGCAAAAGATAACTTTCTCTTGTGTTTTTAGTATACAACATCAAAACTTCTTTTGCTGTGATCTTTGAAGAGATTTCTTGATTGACGTGTAAATTTGCAAGCCCATTAAGTCGATCCTCCGTCATATTAGTCCTTAGGTATGTTTCCATACTTCGTATGAGCTTTACTCGTCGTAGTGAAGGGTATGGTACAAATCATTTGAAACAAAACGTTTATGTTTGGAAGGTCTGACAAGTGTTTCCTGGTAAGGGCTGGGTGATTCTGGAAACTATCTGAACTAGAAACCAACATGTGTTTCCAAATACTCGCCTCTCCTTTTAACGCATCATAACATGACAGGTCATTTTCATAGAATCTGGTACTGTCCAAAACCAAGTCTTCATGGTCTTCTTGAAACTTCCCCTCCTTAGGCAGGAGCATTTTATGCTTTCCAATTTGGACCATTTGTGTTTTCGGAAACCTAGAGACAATTTCACTGATAAGAAAATCCAGAAAAGGGACATAAATGGAAATACTAAAGTATTCTTCTAGCGTACCGCAGTCAAAATTTGACCTATGCTTTTGAGAACCAACCACTCGAGGGTTTTCAGTTCAGTTCCCATTTTAGAGGCCAGATTTTGAGTTTTTTCAAACTAAACATAAACAAGAAAACTAATACAGTAGCTTAAATAAGTTTAACAACACAAACACGTGCTCCCTGTGCCCCCCCCACCCCCTAGATCCGTCCTTGTCTCTTACAATTGTAAGTTTTTCCCATGGTGTGAGTAAAATATAAATATTAACTAATCAAGATTTACACTTTGGTCCAATACTGGTTGCGGGTCTAGAAACTTTAGTATAGAAAACCATTGAGTTCCCAAATATCCTATTTTGAACCATCAACACTTTTTTTACAACTTAGGGAAGTTGGGGGGGAAGCTTCCTCCTCAGAGATGGGAACTATTCGGTTTTATTTTGCTACCCCCCCCCCCCCCCCCCCCAACTATTATTGTCCAAAGTTTAAAAATAATGTTTGTTTTACCATTTGTCTCCTCTTAAATTGATTAAAACTATTGAAGCCTTATTTACAAAACCTTTGAATGTCCACTTTTTAAAAGATGATTTGATTTAATTTCTAAGTGTATTGTGAACCTAAGACGTCATAAGACCTGAAACAAAGTAATATATCAGGCAATATTTATCTATAAAGTACTAGTTTTACTTGTTCTAGTTGTGTTCGATCAACTTGGCCTGACGGATAATCAAAACCCGTTTGGAGTATTGCCTCCACTTCTAGCAAGAAGCATGGGTCGAATGTCCGGCATGATGTTGGCAGATTATGTAGCTCGACTTTTGGACAGCAAAAGGAAAGCTCGCTCAGCTCCACCTGATGACCTTCCGAATGGAGCTTTCCACGGAGGTGAAAGGTTAGTGTATTACTTTATAATACTGAATGTCTTGCTTGTTTCTTGTTTTAAGGTTGATAATCGCCTGTAAATACACTTTTTAGTATTTTAAGGATACAAACATGAAATATACGTATGGTTATCAGCAGGTTTTTTAAGCTGGGAATCTTAAACTTTAGTTACGCTAAGCCCTCAGAGCAAAGCCAAGTTGTACTATACCAAAACACACTTGCTAATAATAATTAATTGAAATGTAGTTAATGTGCACACATTGTATATATATTGAAGGGAAATATAACCTTAAAGTTCAAATACAGTAAAATAATACATAATTTAATTAAAAATATGCAAATGCCATATTAATATGTAACATTCATCTTACATGTTAAACATTGTACATCTTACCATGCATCTTATAACATTAAACCATATAACCACCCTAATTGAACCTAAGCTTTCATAAACACAATGTATTCAGAAAACAAGAAGCAACCTTGGTATTTACACTTTCTTTGCAACAAACATATTCAGTAAGTATTGTATTGTTTTAGTGTCAAACAGTGGCATAAATATGTATGTACAACGTTCTAAGTGTGACATTGTGATTTGGCGTAAACTACTTTTACGCGCATGTATAATTTCAGGTGTTTAGTAATTCTCCTTTCCTTTTGTTTGGAGAAGTTTCATTTGAATTGTATAAGTTAGTATACGAGTATAAATAACTGCAGCATTCTATTAAGTGTGGTAATATTGTGATTATAAATTAAACTTATTGCCAAATAAGTCACCTTGAGTACAGAATAACTTTTATATAAATACAAGTTTGAAATGTTCTTTATGTTATGTTTTAGTCAAGTATTCGTATCATTTCTGAGTTAGAATTCTACTTGTCACATTTTCCAATGATGTATAGTCAATCAGTGTTTTGTCATTTTTAATTTATACATTTACTCTCATAAGAACCTGTTGTAAATGACCTTAGATGAGCTACTTTGATCCGGGATTAATAAAATTTGACTAAAGTGACGTCATTAATAAATGAATATTTATTTGTTTTTATAAATTGAATAACTTAAATATTTTTTGTGGGGACGATTGATCGGAAAACTTTCACCACTTTTTCGCAAACATTCAGATCCATTTTTCTCAAAATGTTAGCTAATATTTTCGAGTTAACTTAGAGTGAGTTATTGAGAGAAAGCATATTTTTCATCAACTTTTCACAAACATTATGATTCAATTAAGTTTACCTATAAATAGTAGTATTTCTAAAACAATAATTTTGTTTAATTTTAGTTGCAGTACTTTCTGAAATGGAGACGAGCTAGGGTTTTCGGTAATGTACTAAAAACCTAATTTTATTGTTTGATGCCATCAAAAAAACCTTTCAAGCCATGATAAGAACCTCTTTTTGTAACACGATAAAAAAACAAATTATATTTTTCGAAACAGAAAACTTAAATTTTCTAGATAAATAAAAGTGGAGAAATATAAAAATGACTAATGATTAATCAGAATAGTATTAATTTGTTTGGAAGTTAACCAACCAAAGTTTAGAAATGTTTTACGGTTATGTTAAGCAACCATAAAAACAACGAAGTAAGAGACAAAGAAATGTGGTTGAAGTAAATATCAATAATAAGCAGTCAGGTTGAATTTTGAAGTTGACAAAATACAAATGCAAGTAATACATACTTAGACTTTCTAATAATTTAAAAACTTACTGTTATTTAATCGACAATAGCATTGCCAACGTTTTTAACTTTAGAAATAACTATGGGAAAACAATATGTTTGTAATAAGTGGACACTGTAGTACTATTCTTACTTATTTATGTATGTCTGACTATATTGTTTAGTGTTTATAGTTTTTTGTTGACTTTGAATAGTTTGTTTTTAAATAGGCCTACATACAGTTAAAATTCAGTTTAACAATAGCTTCTCGAAGGGCAGGTTGATAAATTCTGTACGCAATCAATTATCTGTATGGGTTAAATACATGTTTATTTTTACTTTTTTTACATCAACCCTAGCAATTTCATTTAATTGCCAGGAAGCAAAGAATTTGCTGGTCAATTGTGTATCTGAAGATATTAAAGTAAGACAAATTTCCAAAACTAATTAGAGACTTGGAACAAGAAAATGAAACAAAATAAAAACAACCAATGGTAGTTGTTTGAAGTAATATTATTTGTTTTGAAGTTAACAAACCTAATATGCAATGTTTTACGGTATCGTTAAGTAATTATAATATAGATGTTTCTTTCACAAAGCTTTAGCACTTCAGAATGTGTAATGAAATATGTTTTAGTACTGATTATTGAAACATACGAAGGTTAGCATGCTTTATAATTATTCAAAATTTCATTTTGATGTTTTTTTTAGTTCTGGATAAAAGCTGTTGTGACAAAAAATGCATGATCTGATAAGAGGTTTGTTTTGTCCATTGTTTGCCTAAAAAGAAAGAAAATAAAACAATACAATCTCAATCTAGTAAATTTATTACTTAAATTATTTTGCAGTAGTATAACGCTTGAAATATTTTCAAAAAGAATAAATTTTACAAAGCACTAACCACTTCTACTATTTATTATTTTTAATTAATTAGTTTCTTGTAAAATGTTTTCATTCGTGACAGTTAACCTGGTTTTCTTCTTTTCATCAATTCAGATTTTAAATCCTGAGAACTAAATGCGTCGTAAAATTCATCTATATATATAAAATTCAATGTATGTCCGTCTGTTTGTACGTTTGTCTGTTTGTACGTTTGTCTGTTTGTATGTTTGTAATTTATGCGTTACCAAACCGTCCATCCGATTGCTTTGAAATTTTGCATAGTAACACAGGTTAACCCTGGGAAGGTTTTAGGCCATTTACCGAAGTCCTAGGACATTAGGGCTACGCCCCAGTGGCCCTCAAAGTTCCAATGTTAATCTTATGGAAGGTCAATCTTAAGGAAGAAGAAGAAATATTTCTTTTGATTTTATCAGGGGCACAAAAAACAGCTGTTCGTATGAAAAGCTTAAAACAGCTGATTTTGATCAACAACTGATTTGGATCAAAAACTGAATATAATTTTAGTTTAGGCCTACAATGAACTAAAACACCAATTATTGGGCTAATTATTTAAGAAATATAAAAGCCAAATACCACTCACTGACTGAACACTTAAAAAGAATACAATTACGTTAAAAAGACTAAAAATACCAACCACCACGGGCAACGCCGTACGGGTTAGCTAGTATTTTATAATTAATTCAAAAGCTTTTAATGAAAATATATACTATTCGAAATATAGTTACAATATTAATAATAATATACTGTTCATCAGTTAAGTAACAGTAATAACACTATATTAATTTATCTATATATATAAAATCCAAATACCACTCCACTCATCACGAAATCTCAAAAAGCATCGAACGGATTAGAATGAAATTTGGTATGTAGCTTCCTCTAAGGCCCAAGCTGCTCGCTAAGAAAGGTTTGAAATAAAGGTCCGAAATTTTAGGGGGATGGGGTTCAAAGTTACTAAAATTCCCAATAAGAAATATATAGTATAATATATTTATTGATATTTTTTGTTGTTGTTAATATACATTTAACTTTGATTTGTCTATCTGTGCAAAGCCGGATTGGGCCAGCTAATATATAATAAAGTTCAAAAATATAGTTGGTTCATTGATCAATAGTATCACAAAGTATACGTTATAGCACCGTACATAAATTCATAATACATTTATACAACATTTGCATTAGTTTTATTGATAACCTTTTCACATGCAGTGCATTCAGGAACCTCTCAAAATCGAGTTGATTATAATTTAGGATTACAATTTGATTGATTTATTTACTGACCACGTTTCATAATTTTGTTGAACTACTTCTCCGAGCACATAAAATTGAGGCATTTAACTAATATTAGTATCAGAATCATTGGCTTTTGAGATAATAAATCGCATTATTTATTTATTACATGCCTGTAAAAATTTATTAAATTAAAGTTCTGCGAAATAATTCTTCAACAAATTTATTTCTTTATTAATAAAAATCTTCCTGTGAAACTAACCGGGTTGTAATAACTATACTAGCGTTCTTATTTTATAGTTTCTTTTACGATGTAGGAACGAATGAATGCCGTTATATACAACACGATCTTATAGATATATCTGATGGTAAAACAGAAAAGTGATTAGCAATTTATGGCAGCCAGCTCGACCACTTACATTATATAGTGTCTTAAATAATTAAATACCACAATTCATAAATATACCATGCATAGAAATATCTCCATATTGCAGAAATAACTACCAGCTGTTATCATTAAACCAACATTTGTCACGTTTTATGTCTTTAATCTTTTAATAAATTATTACCTTCCCACTTCAGTGATTTATGGCTTTGTGTGTGGCAACTCTAAAGAATGTTCATGTTATGATATTTGTTTAAGATGTGTCTCGTTACTAATGCGAATAAATTGAAAGTTCACATTAACATACAATAAATAACAAATAATTTACGATAGGGAGATATAGACAATCAATTATTATAACAATAAAATGTCATTAATATCTGTTGACATAGAGCAAGTTGACAGCTGGTATGTTATAGTTGGTATCGATGGTTGATCGTTTATAATAGCAGCTTTGAACAATTTATGACAAAACATTACCATTATATAAGTTATACGCAAATAATAATAAGTAAAGAAGAACTTTGGTTTAAGTATTACTATTTGAAATAAATGTTATATTATGCATTAAAATTGGTAATATGCAGATATATGATTTTTCAAATATATTCACAAAGAAGAAAGAAGTTTACATAAACCTGATTAGGTACATAAAGTATAACTTTCACCCAGATTTGCAAAATACATAAATATAACACTTTACAAAGTTTTACAATAAAAGATTTTCGTATATTTTAGATCTATACAGTTTTACATCTCCGCCTCTTAAGCGAAATCACCAAACTTTCCAAACCGTTGCGACATTCATTTTTTCCCTTTTCTTACCATTTAGAATATTTTTGTTCTTCAAATTTAAGGTTTTGGCCTTACTTAAGTCACTTCATATAGTATACTCAATTTGACCTGAAAACGTATTCCTCCGTGGCGATTAAATGAAATTGCTACCATTTGTATAAAAAAGTTAAAAGAAATGATTTTTTGAAGTGATAGCTTCTATTGGCCAGTTCGACACTTTCGATTGACTATGTTTCTGAAATTTCGCGTCACGCAAACTTTTTGCGTAGACACAAGTCAGAGCGTGAAGAGGGAATAGGCGATACATAGTATATAGACAAGTAAGCACGTGGAGAGGGAATAGATGATACATACTATATAATAATACATTATTATAATATTATATTATAATAATTATGCAAAAAATAGTGACCGTTATAATGTAAGCATTATTTATTTAGTGACTAATGATTTTGAGTGAGGTATTAGTGTATACACTCTACATATAATTCTAAGAATAATTCAATATGTAAGGGATAATTATAATAATTATTATATTTGTGCGTTTTAAGTTTTGTAAAGAAGATTGATTTTTGTCTAACTGAAGTAAGTTTAGACAAAATTTAACATTTTGTAAATTTTGACAAAGTAATATTTTACATTGTTTTATTTTACTGTAACTTATTATTACTCACTTAAATATAAAATTTAGCTTCATATTACAACAATGGAGGTCATACACGTTAATGGAGTATCTATTCCTCACAGAATAGTTTCTTCTACGCCAGATGACCAATGCTTATTCTACTCTTTGGCTTTAAAAAATAAATTGTACATGACACGATGCACTGGGGTTTGAGGTGAGGACCAGAGATGTTAGTCATGTTTCAAACAGTTGGCTCAGGTTGAAAACCATATACTTTAAAAGTAACAGGAGATATTGATTCAACAAAAAAAGAATATATCGCGGATATGAGCAAAAACCGTTAACTTTTCGAACCTCCTGTGAAATTCAAGCAGCATCCGAAATATGTTTTATGAATTTCAGGTGTACAGAGATGGTTATTTGTTGTGGGAAAGTTTTGGCGAACCGATTGAGGGAGTAGGGAGGCTAAGGTTTACTGGGGGGCTGACGAGAGGCCGCTTTGATGTTTTCATTCCTCTCACACCTTATTTACCTGACGATTCAATGGATATTAGTGTGGAGGAAATACATTCAGCTTCCCAATCCCAGGTTTCAGACAAATTTCTCAACTTCCAGCCCTATCGGAACAGTGTACATCATCATCTGATGCAGTTCGGTCGCATTCAAAACAAATACCAAAAAACGAGGAAAAAAAAACGAAATCGTTTTTCTAATACAAATCCCGTAAAAGCGGTAAATAGTCAAGCGGTAAAAAAAAACACTGTTTCAAAATACATATAGAATCAGCTAAAATACTTTAAGATGTAACATTTGCCGTAGGTAACCATATTATTGCAATAGCGAACATTGTCCTATCAGTTAATAGTATATATAGACAAGTAAGAGCTTGGAGGGGGAATAGACGATACATAATATATTATAATACGTTATTATAATTATTATTATTATAATTATCCCTTAAATATTGAATTATTCTTATAATTCTATGTAGAGTGCATACACTAATACCTCACTCAAAATCATTAAACACTAAATAAATACTGCTTACATTATAATGATCACTTTTTCGCATACTTAGTATAATTATAATAATATTACAATTATAATAATATCACTATATTTTAATATTATAATTATTATATTATAATATTATAATTATGCAATTTCAAAATATGATATATTTTTTGACAATATATTGACTTGTGTAATTTGTTGACCTTTATTCTCCTCTAATATTAATACTGATACAAATATAAATCGGTCATAGAAGTTATCACGTCCAACGCAAACAGATGTTTGATTAGTAACTGTATGTATTAACTATTCAAAGTGAACAAAAAACACATAAACCATAAATATTAAACAATATAATCATACATACTTAATTAGTATGAACAGTACCAATTTGACCACTTATTTCAAAAATATAGTTTTCCAGTAGTTATTTCTAATATCGATTTTCCAACTGTAATTATTTCAGTTGAAGTCTAAATATTATTATTATTATTTGCATTTATATTTTATAATCTTCAAAATAAATCCACACTCCTTATTATTGATTTTTACCTCGACACATATTTATTTGTCTTTAACCGCAGTGTTTTTTTAATGCTTGCTTACTTTACCATGACACATTGTCTTCATCCATGGTTTGTCAATTCTCAAACAAATAATATTATTGATATTAACTTTCATTGGTAGTTTTTATGTTTCTTCAATCTTATTTGGCCAGCAAAACTTATGTTTTCTTTTTCTTTAGCCAGTATTTTTTATAGATTTATTTTAACATTTTAAACAATATATTAATAAACCAGAAAGGAGATAATCCGGCATCAAAAGATATTTAAGGTCAAAGATACGAAAAAAACACAATCTTTTTAGTAGGAAATTGGACTATCTTTCATTTTTATAATAACCTCAAACATCCTTCTGCCGTAAAAAGTGAGATTTTCGGGAAAATCCTAATTTTTTTCTTTGTTCTTAAATATCGTTTTCGACGGTGCAAACTCATTCTCTATTTTTAATGTGTTGTTTAAAACGACAAAATAAAGCTATTAAAAATATATTATTCACTCTATTCTATAGAACAGAAGCCATAAATGTATGACATAGATGTAAAACGATTGTTGTAAAATAAATTTAAATTTCAAAGAAGCTAGAAAAAACATTACAAAAATTAACAATTTATATTCTACTAGTATGTAAGCACATTAGTGCAATTATGTTTTACAACAAGCATAAATCACATTATCTAGTACAGTAGAAACGGTTTTATGACAGTTTTTTATTAGATAAAAGGGTATTAATGGATTTATTTTTGAACTACAAAGATAATCTAAATTCCATAAGGTTGTTATTGACAGAATTAGAAATTTCAACATTAACCATATCACACACATTCTCTACATTCTTAGTACCTATCGTAACTTAGTCGTTTTTTACTCATTACACACATTAGAAATTCTATGTAGAATAAAGTATTTCTTGAATGAGTACTTTACTTGCTCAATCACGTCAATTACACGTACAAATGCAATCAAACCATTGTCCTGTGACATTATTGCATTTTGCTGGACACCTCGACGGACAAGCTAAGCCAAAGGAAAATGTTTCGGCAACGCTGATTAACGGAACTCTGCACTAGAAAGTGTTTCTGTAAAAATAAATGCACGTAATCTGGGTCTAGCACGTAGTACAGCCAGGAAAAAGTAAGATACAATCCTACATAGAACAGAATTTAGCTCCAAAAGTATAGAAACATAAAGAAATATACCATATTTACTAAAATTACAATGTAGCTTCTCTGTATGTTTTATATATTATGTTACGTTCTGCGATTTCTTAGTGTAGGTAGTATGAACGAAATTTATCTAGATAAATGACACTATTGCATTTTAAACTAATATCATACAAATGAATATCTTAGTATTGTACAATTTTCTAGTTAATATTAACACATTTAAATTACATAAAGTAAGAATTAAAAATTACAAAATTATATTTAAGGTTTGCTCAGTAATATTTTCGGTTAATACTTATTAAATATTTAACAAGGTACAAAATAATGTAAAATTATACAAATATTACTTTAATTGAATTTATAGGCGTTTTTTCTATGCCATTAAAATAATATGAATGTTTTTTACTTTCTCCCTCTATACCATAGTATATGGAGAAAGTATTGTATTCGTCAAAATTTTCGAGTTTGAGTTTTTGGTGGAAATATCCGTTTTGGGTCCCCCTGAACCTAAAAAAGTGGTTTTCGGAGTGATGTCTGTGTGTATGTGTGTCTGTGTGTCTGTGTGGATGTTATCATACCTAGAGCCTAACCAGTCGACCGATTGTGATGAAATTTGGTGTGGAGGTACTAATCCACGGTATCTCCAGGCGTTTTTTTAATTTTTGTGAATTTTGTATTTTTAAGGGTAATTTTCCCATAAAAACCCTTAAAATAACGGAAAAATCCATTTTTCTAAAAAACGGCTCTAAAGATTTTGATTAAAATTTTACAGGTTATTAGGGACCTAAAGTACTATAACCTGTAAAATTTTAATCAAAATCGTTTGAGCCGTTTTTGAGAAAAGTTGGTTTTTCCGTTATTATATGGATTTTTATGGGAAAACAACTTTAATACAAAATCACCTCTCCTACCCCACCCTACAAGTCACCATGAATCTGTTTATTAATTTAAATATGTTTGTGAGAAAGTATGTGCCAGTTCCTGGTACCGTTTATTTCTAATTTTTAAGATTTGGTTCAGATTGACGTTAGTTTTGGAAAATTCAAAAGACTGATATTATCAACTTTTTTTATTACACCAATACATTTTTTTATTATTTGAACAAATATTGCAAACACATTGTTTAAATTGTAGTAAAATATTGGGTTTTGTTTCTCGTAAACGACTTATTTATTATTATTAGTTTTATATTCAAATATTACCACTTTTATAAATTGATTGCTCTTCGTTTTCAGAGCCCTATTGTACACAGTTATCGAAGACCTTCTAGGTAACTTTGGTATGGATGGCAAAGCATGTCTTCTTCGAGCCATATGTGAGGTTCATGGATTGCCGTTGCAACGGTTTGGCCTCTTGGGCGAACTACTTAAGCTGTTCTTCACGTAAGTACTTGTGGCTTCAAAATACAACCGAAGGAATAGTTTAATTGTACACTGCAATGCATTCACACTATAAGTAAGATAAATACTCAAGTGAACGACACAATTACTGGTCTGAAATTTGTTATAGCATTTTGTGTTCACGCGTTAAATTCCTCGCCACGACTTTACTTAAACATAACAATTTCATCATTCCACAAAAGTTTAATTACCATAATTAGTTTAAGTTTAAGTTTTAATTCGTACTTTACCAATCATATACTATATTGAGGAAGTTTTGTACAGATAAGATAAGAAATATAAGGTATGTTTAGAATAATTTTGCGGTTTCGTCTACATACATTGTTTTAAAGAGATATAAGAATGTTTTTTGTACAATCACAATTTTGTCGACCTTTAAAAGGTCACATAATTTAGTTTAATCGGTGACTAAAACTGTTTATAAAACTGTTTGGAAATGGATATGTCATAAAAATGTTAATTTCAAATAACAGACTACTTACTTATTTGATATTTAATAATATATATATTTATATTTTTTTAAATTGTTAAATATATTTTTACAATTACAATATGTCGATATCTAAAAGGTCACGTAATTTAGATTAATCGGTTACTAAAAGCTGTTTATAAAACTGTTTGTAAATGGCCATGTCATACAAATTGTGATTTCAAATTTCAGACTGCCATCTTATTTGCTATTTAATAATATATTTATTCATATAAATAATTTTTAAATAGTTTAATATATTTGCATTTATTCGCATTTTATACAAATATTTTGTATTTCCGATTTGTTAAATAAATGTGAATTATTTTTAAATGTTTTAGTAAATACATTTTACTTAACATTTTTATGATAGTTTTCATTAAGTTTATGATTTGACTATTAAGACGACATAAGCATATAACGATGTATTTATGACGTCAGAACATTAGCTTGCACGTCAATCCAGGTTGTGAAAACGGATTTCTCAATTACTACTCCTTTAATTGCATGAGCTGCAACTTACAATACACAACAGTTGCTTTGCGTTGCAGAGCTCCCAGTACAAAGGCGTAAGAGTTAAAGCGGTTATGACGAAACAGTTATCTAGAAACAACTGTTTACAATATTTTCAATATTTTCAATATTTTCTTGAAACGTAAAACTGTTAATTTATTATGTATTCGAAGGTAAAACTGTTAGACCAACCCCAAAATTTCTTCAAATTCTTAAACGTGAGTGATACTTAAATGTTTACAAATTAATTACCTCTTAAAATGCATTTTTGCTAAATGATTCTGTTGATTGATGTATCACCTACATCTGTGAATAATTACTTGTTAATGGTGAGGGGTTGTGATTGTGGTGGTACTTCACGGAAAATCGTAAATATAAAGTAGAAAGTGTTAATACTATGTGGCAATGCAAAGTGACCATAAGTTGAATTAGGATATCAATTTGTTATTATCACACAATGTCACACAACTCTATAAATTATTAATAGTACTTCACATCAAATTTGTGATAATGCGACTTATTTTAGACAACGATTTATTAGTAGCATGATGTGGAGTGCCACTAGAAATAATCGGTTAGTTAGGAATTAACATAAATTGAAACATAATACACCAGTATAATGTGAAATAGGTTGTGTATAGTTATATAAAAATCCTCGTTCCTGCTAAAACATTGTTTGTTTTCGTGGTACACACAGACCCTGCTGATTATCAAAGTGAACTTTCCCGTTACGTCACTTAAGTCGTCATGGTCTATATTTGTCCATTAAACCGTACATTCAACTGGAAAACTATCAAGTATTCTAGGAAAAATCGTACCATATCGTGCGATATCCCACTTAAATATTATTGGAATAGTGTAAATTGGGATGCAGTTATTCTTTTTTGTATAACAATAATTCTGTATCCAATATATTCAACATTACATTTTCCAAATCTATTTCATTTTTAATATCAAATTTCGTTTAATAATTCTTCAGCCCACTTAAACAAAAGGTAAAGATTTTGATAGATTGATTTAATGTTCTTAGTTTATTTAAAATACAAATTAGAGGTATTATGAAAAAATGTTTTCTTATCTAAGTGGCATTCAGCACATTATAATAAAATTCTTGATTAAATGGTACGGAAACATTTGGTTCAATTTGATTCAAGGGGGATGTGTTTCCCTTCCCTGCACTAAACACATTGTATGGTTTTAATAAAATTGCAGGTTTAACTTTTTAATTAAAAAAATACAATTTCAAACAACACTTTGCAGATGTATATATAAATGATTCTTTGTATCGTTTATTTTTTCTGAAAATTATTTAATTGAGGATATTTGTATATACTACTGAAATACTTAAAAACTACAAATTTTACTTACATTTGAAAGTGTTACAGAATAAATTGTAACTATCCACGATAAAAATATTTGATTAATAATAAACTCTCAAATTCATATTATCAATTTATTTTACACATCTGAATCCTTATGAACCCCACTGGCTGTAGATATATATTCCGTTCAGAATTGATTATGACAAACCAAGCGTATTGCCCTTTCTTACGCCCACTCTCTATTACAAGTAATGAAATAATCCACTCCAATTACCCACATACTGTAAATTATGCATTAGTTTAGTCACAGATAAACGATTTGATCTTTACTACTTTATTTTATATATAAACTGCTAATGTTTTGACGCATTAAGTTTGGTATGTTCTATTTGTATTTTCAGAGCCAGCAAGTCGCCTTACGCTTACCTCCTGAAAGAGTATGTCGAAGCTGAAAGTTCAGGTATCGACGATGGAGAATGCTGGAGGTATTACAAAGACTGCCCAAAGTCGTTGTTTTTCTCACCGGACAGAAATAAATACACGTGAGCAAATTTTACTCTTATTCATGTTGTTTTATCTTATAAATTAACATATTACAATTTATTTCCATTGTTTATTTTATAGATATAAAATATATTAATAGAGGGTAAATGTAAAATAAATATTTTTCACATTTAAAGTATATTTACTTTTTAATTTTGAATTGGAAATAATTTAAAGATATATTTAAACAAGTGCCTTTTTTTACCGCTTATACTTTCTGTCTTGTCCAGGTATGAACAACATCATAGCATTATTAGCATTACTTACACATAAAGTTATATTTTAATTTTTTTAATTAATTCTTACGGTATTTACTAATTTGAATTAGTTTTCAAACCTTAAAAATCTAAATATCAGAAACTTTTATTAAAATACTTTTTAACATTCAATCATTACATGCAAAATGATATACTGATTACATGTTTAAATAGTAAAATGTTAAATTTTAAAATATAAAACTGACAGTTACACTTATTATTTTTGGAAAAATTCTGTCAATCTCATTTATATCTTAAAAATGTTTAACCTCTAGAACACTATTTTTAAATATTATAGTAAGTTTTAACATAATAAACAAAACTTTATACCTGTAACAAATCATAAAGTCTGTTAAACTTAATAATAGAACATCGTGTACGGAATTTCCCTTGTTTAACTTTAACCTTCCTAGCCACTAACTAATTCCCCTTCTCCATCAAAGTTATACAAAGTTTGTGCAATTTATGTTTAAGTTTAGAGTTTCAAAGTAATATGAGCGTATGAGATAATATGCATATTATACATGTTAAAACATACGAGGTTATATGTTTTACTGACAAAATGTGCATAAATTTTATTTTTCAGCCATAATGAGCACGACGATTTCGACGAGGTTCTGGAAGAAGAGAATAGGATTTCAAGGTCAGAAACAAATGAAGACAAATCCAGCAACCCAAAAGTTACGTTACCTTCAGGAAATGCGAAGTTTATGTAGCAGCGGTTTTACTCTAAACAGTAACATATCATAGATTGACTCTAAATGAATTATCGCGGAGTTTAAATTATTAATATTATGTGATACGTGTTTTTAACATTGTGACTCATCGGTGCCAAGTAACAATATTATTGCCAGAAATTACTATTGTAAAACGTTAGTCTGTCGACTATTTGTAAACTGTAATTAGTTTTTGTCTGGCGGGAATTTGTAAGCTGTATCAGTTATTGTAATTATACTAAGAACACGTTGTTGTGATTTGTAATTTGTATATTAACAAATGTGAGTGTCAGTAAGTTGTACACAATGGTGAGTTAAATAAGGTAGAAACATTAGTATTATTTGAGATGTATAAATGTTTCTGAAATAATGCGGATGTAAAGTAGACACATTTGTTCTAGTTTTATAAAAGAATTTCTTGTATTAGTTGAAATTGGATTTGTACTACAGATTTGTGCAGTTGCATGTTTTCCTGATCTTTGAAGGTTTGATATTTTCTCAAAAATCACCTATAAAGAGCACTATTGACAAAAGTGAGTTATTTTCTAATCTATAACGATACAATCTGATCAAATAAAGAAAATACAATATATAGTTTACCTTATACAGTAGTCGGGGTAATTCTTAATATTTTTGTAGTTACACTACAGCGCTGTTTCGCCGTTCACAGCCGGCTTTGTCAGGTGTAGGACTCAACACTTAAATAAAACAATACACAATAACACTGAACACATACGATAACACGACACAAAAATACAAAGTTTTATCGGATAACTCCTCGTCAAATGTTTCATGAAATAAATATTTGCGTGGCCACGGCATATTTACTGTGCTTCCGAACGGGAACTGAAGAAAAAATTGCTTGTGAATTGGTAATAGGTCAGCTGTATTTGTTTAGAGATTAGAGATTAAGTCATAGATGGGGTTAGCTGCAAAGCTCAATTTGTCATTCAGGAGTACGTTAGGGTTTTCCTTCTGGGAAGAGTAAATGTTATATTCCCCCAATACGTTGAGTCGACGGCCTTTCCTTTCTTTATGGATAATGGTCATGTTAGTGTTTATATCAGTGTAGTGTGGTTAGTGTCAATAAATGTTCGGCATAACTAGATCTGATTCTGGAGAGGGGGTTTTTATGAGTAGGCAAATGTTCTTTAAATCTTTTCGCAAAAGATCTGCCGGTTTGGCCTATGTAAATTTTATCGCAGTCGTTACATTCAAGCCTGTAAACACCACTATTGTCATATTTGTTTACGTTTTTTATTTTTGAATTGGTGTTAAGAAAGTTACCCAGATTGTTGGAGGTGCGGTATGCGATATTAAATCCATGTTTCCTGAATATGTTGTTGGTGGGGCGGTCTAGAATGCGATTGAATCTCATAGGTATAAACTTTTTATTTTATTGTTTTCGTTAATTGTCTGTGGGAATCTGTTGTTGCGATTGTTGATCTTCTTTTTGTGCTTAAATATCAGTTTATTTACTATTTCAGAGTCGAAACCGTTCATACATGCTATTTGTATTATGATTGAAATTTCCTTCTTAAGATCATTTTGGCTCATAGGTATATTAAGTGCTCTATAAACGAAACTGTTGTATGCGGCTAATTTGTGCGAATGTGGGTGATTGGAACTGTTATGTATGGTGTGGTCGGTTTGAGTTGGTTTCCTGTATATTTTGAATGTGTGTTTGTTATCTTTTCTGGATATTGTAAGGTCAAGGTAGTTAAGGCTATTATCAGATTCTATTTCAGACGTGAATTTTAATAGGGGGTGTAAGTTATTCAAATATTTACTGAACAAATCTATTTGCCGCCTTGTGCCATCGAACAAACATATTATATCGTCTACGTAACGGTGGTAATATACGATGTTTCTGGAGAATCTATTGATTGGGTTCATAATATGGTTAATTTCAATTTCATTAAGGAAGATTTCAGCCATTATGCCAGATAAAGGTGAACCCATAGCTAACCCTTTATTCTGTTGGAATATTTCATTGTTGAAATTAAAATAATTTTGAGAAAGACAGATTGACAGTAGGTTAACCAATTCATTAATAGCTTCTTCTGATAGAGTGCTGTTTTTAAGTCTTTCCTTTAGTATCCCAATTGTTTCTTTTATGGGGATATTAGTGTAGAGGTTAGAGATGTCAAATGGAACTAATGTGTGTTGGGGTAATATTTCAATTTTGTCAAATTTGTTAATTAAATCCATACTGTTTTTAAACTATGATTTTGTTCAAATTTTATTTTATTTTTAATGGTTCGTTCAAGAAATTTACTTATTTTATATGATGGCGCGTTAAGTTTTGAGTCCTACACCTGACGAAGCCGACTGTGAACAGCGAAACAGCTCTGTAGTGTAACTACAAAAATATTAAGAATTGCTCCGACTACTGTATAAGGTAAACTATATATTGTATATATATCAGCAATTCGTAAAAGCGAATAAACTTTATAAACCTTCACGGTATTATAAAGAACATAATAAAATAAAGAAATATTATTATTTTAATTATTACAAACTGAGAATTCAGAAATTGTCTGCTGGTATCTTTCCTTTTTAATTCAGGTGATTGCACAAAGTAATAACCAGTAGTTAGTGGCACTTATGTTTCGTTTATTGTAAACTCTTGTACATTAATTTTAACGTTAATTCATTTATTAAATTTCCAGACAACAATAATTTGTAAAAGTTTGATTTTGTTCATCTAACTTATAAAATAAGACAGAATAACACTTTAAATCTCAAGAATGTGCACCCAGCTTTATAACGTTATTCCTTGTATCAAGCCTATATATAATATCGAGTCCAGTTTGCTCCTTTATATTAAAAAGTGGATTTTATAACGACATTGTTGGAAAATACTGAAACTGTTGAATCTGTCTACTTCCAAGGAAAAAAGTAAAGTTTCTACCCTCTCATTTAAAATTTCTTGGTATTTGCTTCTCAGAAAACATAAATAATTGTGTTTTATAAAATACAAATATTTCATCATATTTATTTTTCTTAAAAGTAATGGTGTAATCTTTGCTGTTTTACGGCAACCACTAAAAGATACATTTAAATAATTAAAATATTAAAAATATAAATATTATCTTCTTGCGTTTTAGAATTACAGATTTTTTAAATAAATAAACCATCGTGTATAATTAAAAGGGAGAAGAAAACTTCTTAAACATTGTATACAGAAAAGGTATTATTGCTTGTTTCTTGTATAGAGAGATGTTTTTATAAAATAATTATTTAAATACATTATCAATAAAAACCATTATATACATAGTGTTCTTAAACTAAACACAATGCTTACTCTATATCGGTGCTATATTTGTTTACTCTACATTTTTGAAGTACTTAAAAGTATTTTGGAATTAGTAAGGAATGTTTTGATGTCAGATTAGCTTATTAATTTAAACAGGACTAGTCTAAATGTGCTCGAGCTCTAAAATATTATGCGTGATAAAAGGCTACAGCTTTCCTGGTTTTAATCTCGTCCAAAGCTTTTGGTTTATTGGATAAATATGGTTCTCCACAAATTACCTAAAAGATTTATTTACGGCCCATTTGCATAAGTTTAGACGACTTTATGAACATTCGATCGTTCCTCTTCGACCAGTAATGCGATTAGGTACATTCTGATTCTGACGGTCATAAAAATATCTTAATATACAAAGAACAAATAGTTCTTCATTCTTTATTAATTTTTAAATAAGTTGTGTTTGTCTTATTTTTCTATTCACTCTGCATACCGACTTAAGAGGTATTTTCCTATTTTTCAGAGAACCCGTGAATCCAGCCCTTTCCATAGTTTTTTTTTTTTTATATATATATATAAATATTGTTTTTTGGATGTTGAACATCCTTAACACAAATAATGTTTTATTATTGCAGTTATCAGCTTCAAAATGCCCGAAACATTCCAACACATACCAAGCAATGTTGAACACCCTTAACACA